>JAODAL010023388.1:0-62764 GCA_025379985.1 Phyllomedusa bahiana | reverse complement strand
TTTCTTCCAAAAACAAAAAATAAACGGTGTTGAACCCAACTGGTTTCATCACCCATAGTAATATGGCCCTTTTTCAATCCATTGTTACAGGTCCGACATCTCAACCTGCAATACGGACTTAAAGTAATTTTGCCTTAGAAGGATTGGGGATCCTTTGACCGTACAATGTCCTGCACTTTTCCTTTTTTGTTCACAGGGCCCTGTCGGTCCTCGGGCCTCATCGGGGCGGGATGAAGTCGAAGATGCCATATATTTTTTCGGCAATAAAGTGTAGTCTTTTTTCCTTTTTTTTTGTCTTTTGTTTTCCATATGTGTATGGCCCTCTCTTGCCCTGCGCAGGGGTGGATCCAGGCAACATGAAGCCCCCAAGGTGGGGTGGGTCCAGGCAGTGGGGTCGCGGTAGGCGGCTGGCGGGGCCGGGCGGTAGGTGGCTGGCGGGCAGGGCCGGGCGGTAGGGGGTTTGGGCGGGCTGGGGGGGAAGGTGGGGAGGGCGAACCCGGGCAGTTGGTGGCTGGCGGGGCGGGCAGTAGGTGGCTGGCGGGGCCGGGCGTTAGGTGGCCAGCGGGCAGGGACTGGCGGGCAGGGACGGGCGGTAGGTGGCTGGCTGGGCCGGGAGGGTAGGTGGATGGCGGGCCCCGGGGGGGGGGGGGGGGGTAGGGGGGCAGGTGGGGCCGGTCGGTAAGTGGCTGGTGGGGCCAGTCAGTAGGTGGGTGGCAAGGTCAGGGTGTAGGTGGCTGGTGGGGATGGTGCGGGCTCGGCCGGTAGTGGCTGGTGGGGCCGGTGGTAGGTGGCTGGTGGAGCCGGGCGGTGGGTGGCTGGCGGGGCCGGACGGTAGTTGGCTGGTGGGGCCAGGGCGGTAGTTTGCTGGCAGTGCTGGGCGGTAGGTGGCTGGCTGTGGCGGTATGGCCAGTCAGGGCCATGAAAATAAGGAAAGCAATAAAGGACTGGAACCCCCTTTCCAAAATTTTTTCCCCTTTCTACAAGATATCCCCCAATTTTTACTGCACCACTGACCCGCCCTGTCTCCACTTCCAGAAAGGCCCAAGCGCCTCAACGCGAACAGCTTGGAAAAATAGGCCAAAGCAGAGACTATGATTCAAAAACACTCATAACCACAAAAAACAGTCTCATCCCGTAAATGCCCAGACTCTTGCCAAAACGCACACCGGGCCCCCCTCCCCCGCCTACACAAGCTTTACTAGAAGTCACGCTTTCCCCCAACCAACAGCCTTTGAATTTTTTTTCTTTTTTTTCCCCCAGTTTAAAAAAACCAACCCAATCCCCAAAAAATTACACAATAGCTCCACGGGGTTAAGCCCGGAAAGCTGGGGCCCAAACATTGGTATTGGGAAATACCAAAAAATAACAAAGGCCAAAAAGCTAGGGGCCCAAAGCAATATACAGAGTGTGGGGTGTTTTTTTTTTTTTTTATTTCGTTTCACCCCTAGGGAAAAAAAAGGGGTGCATTTGCCCGCGTGCCCCCATCCCACATGGGACGATGTTTTGGCAACACACTCTAGGAATGTCCAAGGACACATTCAACCCTTTACAAAACAGCTTCTCTTATCACCAGTTTCTTTTTCAAAAAAGTTTTTATTAAATTTAAAACCCAAAAAAAAAAAAAAAAATATTGAAAGTGCCGTCACCCAAACCGTCAGGGGGGGAAGGGGGGGGAAATGTGGTTTTGGTTTCCCTGCAAAAACCAGGGCGGGCTTCATCTATCCATTTTCTAGAAGATTTGGGGAAACCCAAAGCAAATAGTTTTAAAAAAAAAGAGCAGGTTTTTTTTTTTGTTTTTTTTTTTTACTTTTTATTTCACATCCGCCCAAATCTTTTCTAGTTTACTGAACATTTGTTAGCACGGGGTTTTTTGTTTTTTAAAGGGGTCACAGTACCTTGAATTTTACAGGCAAAAGGGGTTTCAGGGGTGCAGCGTCTGATAAATGTTTTGTGAAAAAACCCCAAAAAGGGTGTAAAAGAAAAAAAAACGACAAAAAATGAGTTTGGGTTGACTCTCTCACACGTGCAAATCTCTTTTAAAATTTTTTTTTTTTTTGGTTTTGAACTTTTGGGAAAAATGACTGAATGAGCGCGAAGGGGAACAAAAAGGGGGCTTTGCCACGAGGGGGGGAAAACATTTTCACTCACAGTGCCGGGGGGAAGGGGCTAGTCGCGGTTTGCGCATTCACTCCCCCTTTCTATTGCTAGGGGATTCCGAGTACGGGGGACGGAAATTTTTGGGCCCTTTTTTTGGGAAACCTTCCAAAAGAAAATTTGGGGGAGCCCATGCGCAAGCGAAACCCGACTATCCATTGCAGGGAGGGTTTGGGGGGCCTGGTTCCCCAGATATCATAAAAAGGTGGGCATATCCAAAACTATATTTTACCTTTTATTGTCTATGGTGGCAAAACCCCTTTAAAAAGGGAATTTTAAAAATCAAAAAAAGGGTTTCATTAATCCCATTTTTTTATTTTAAAACCCACATTTTTTAGGAATTTTTGGTTTTTTTTTTTTATAAATTTTCAAACATTTTTAAATTTTTTTTAATAATTCTTGTCATGCAGTTTTCACTTTTTGGGCCCCTAGGCATTGTTTGCCCCAGCTTTAAAAAGCAGTCAGAAGGTGCTTTTCAGTAACTTCATGCACATTTGGGGCAGATTTTACTTAATGAGCAAAAAAAAAACTTTTTTGGGTCTTAAACCCAAAAGCCCCGCAATGAAAGAAAGAGTGAAAAATGTAAAGGGGTCCCAATACTTTCCCCAACCCCCATGTCGTCCTCCATACATTCGGGGGCTGGGGAATCCCCCACATAAATTGGGGGGTGTTTTTGTCCCTCCCTATATATTGGGGGCTGTGGGCAAACCCCCCTACATACGGGGCCCGTGTTGTTCCCCCCTACATATTTGGGATCTGGGGTCGTCCTCCCCTAAAATTTGGGGGGTGTGTTGGGCCTCCCCACATATTGGGTGCTGTGCCCCCTCCCTAAATAACGGGAGCTGTGTATCCTCCCCCACATATCGGGGGCTGTGTCTCCTCCCTACATATTGGGGGCTGTGTCTCCTCCCTACATATCGGGGGCCGTTTTCCCTTCCCCTCCATATTGGGGGTTTGTCGTCCTCCCCACAAAATTTGGGGGTTTGTCCCTCCCCCCTAATTTTTAGGGGGTTTTGTTTTTGTCCCTACATATCGGGGGTTGGGGCGTCCTCCCTAAAAAACGGGGGGTCTGTGTCCTTTCCCCGCATATGGAGGCTGGGGGCGTCCACCCTACATATTGGGGGGGTGTCCCTCCTCCCTACAAAAAGAGGGTCGCTTGGGCCTCCATAAAATTTTGGGGGGTGTGTCGTCTTTCCCCACATAAATTTGGGGGGTTTTGTCACCTCCCTACTATTTGGGGGGTGTGGGCTCCACCCTACATATAGGGGGGTTTTGTTTTCCTCCCCACCTATTGGGGGCTTTTGTCCCCCCATACAAAATCGGGAGCTTTTGGGAGTCCCCCCCTACAAAAATTGGGGGCTGTGTCGCCCTCACTATATATTGGGGGCTGTGTCGTCCTCCCTACATATCGGGGGGTGTGTAGTCCTCCCTACATATTGGGGGCCCCGGTCCCTCCCCTCTACATATTGGGGGGTGTGGGCCCCCCTCCCTACATATTGGAAAGGGGTGTCGTCCTCCCCCACATGGGCGGGGGTGGTTCGTCCTCCCCTATATATTGGGGGTTTTGCGTCCTCCCTAACCCTGTCGAGGGCTGTGTCGTCATCCCCCACATAAATGGGTGGGTTCCCCCCTCCCTACAAAACGGGGGTTTTTGCCGTCCTCCCTACAAATCGGGGGGCTGTGTAGTCCCCCCCTACATATTGGAGGCTGTAAAGTTTCCCCCTACAAATCTTGGGGGTTTTGTCATCCTCCCTACATACTGGGGGGGCCCTGTCGTCCCCCCCTACATATTTGGGAAACCCGTGGGCGTTTTTCCCCACATAATTTGGGGGTGTGTTCCTCCCAAATTTTTTTGGGGGGGGTTTTTGTCCCCCAACATAATGGGGGCTGTGGGCGTCGTCCCCCCCTACATGTCGGGAGCTGTGTAGTCCTCCCAATATCGGGGGCCCGGTCCCTTTAAACCCTACATATTGGAGGGGTGTTTCGTCCTCCCCCACATGTTGGGGGGTGTGTTGTCCCCCACCCACATATTGGGGGGTTTTTTTCGTCCTCCCCACATATTGGGAGTTGTGTTTGTTTATCCCAAATATTTGGGGGGTTTTGTCATCCTCCCTACTAAATTTGGGGGGTTTTGTCCCTCCTCCATACATAACGGGGGGTGTGTCGTCCTTCCCCATATATTGGGGGCCCGTTCACCCTCCCTACATATCGGGGGGTTTTGTAGTCCCTCCCTACATAAACGGGGTGGTCGTCCTCTTTTAAAATATTGGGGGCTGTTTTCCCTCCCTACATAATTTGGGGGCCCGTGTCTTTCCCCCCTACATTTTTGGGGGGGTGGGTCGTCCTTTCCCCAAAAGTCGGGGCTGGTCCCTCCCCCACATATTGGGGGTTGTGTCGTCCTCCCCCCTATTTTGGGGGTTTGTCCGTCCCCCACATATTGGGGGTTGTGTCCCTCCCCCCCCTACATAATTGGGGTTGTGTCCTCCTCCCTACATATTGGGGTCGTTTGTCCTCAAAACATATTGGGGGGTGTGTCCCTCCCCCCTAAATATTGGGGGGGTGTGGGGCGTCTTCCCTACGATTGGGGGGGTGTCCCCCCTCCCTACAAATTGGGGGGTTGTGTTTTTTCCTTTCCCCCCCCTATTGGGGGGGGTGTCGGGCCTCCCCAAAAACTTTCGGGGTTTTGTCATCCTCCCTACATACGGGGGTTTTGTCGTCCTCCATACATACCGGGGGGTGTAAACGTCCTCCATATTTTTTTGGGGGCTTTGTCATCCTCCCTACATATCGGGGGATGTGTCATCCTCCCTACATATCCCGGGGGGAAATTCCCTCCCTCCCTACATAAAGGGGGGGTGTTTGTCCTCCCCAAAATATTGTGGGCTGTGCGTCCTCCCCACAAAGTCCGGGAAACTTTTTATCCTCCTTACAAATCGGGGCGTTTCGTCCTTCCTACATATTGGAAGCTGTGTCGTCCTCCCTACATGTCGGGGGCTGTGTCGTCCCCCACATTTGGGTTTGTTCGCCTCCCTGCATTTTGGGGCTTTTCCCCTCCCCCCTACATAAGGTGTTCCCTCCCTACATTCGGGGGGCTGTGCGTCCTCCCTAATACGGGGGTTGTTCTCCTACCACATATGGGGGGTTGCGTGTCCCCCCCACATAAGGGGTTGTGTTGTCCCCTAATTTTGGGGGGCTTTGTCGTCCTCCATACAATCGGGAGCTATTAAGTCTTCCCCCTACATATTGGGGGCTGTGTCGTCCTCCCTAATATTGGGGGCTGTGTCGTCCTCCCTCAATCGGGGGCGTTTATCCCCCCAAAAAGGGGGCTGGTCGCCTCTCACATATGGGGGGCTGTGTCGCCCTCCCTAAAAATAGGACCCGGTCTTCACCCTACAAGTTGGGGCTTGTGTCCTCCCTAATATTTGGGGGTTTTTGGGGGGGCCCCCCCCCGGGGTTTTCCCTCCCTACTTTTTGGGGGGCGTGTCCCCACCCTACACAAAGGGTGTCTTCCCCCTACAGGGGGGGCTGTGTCGTCCCCTTATACGGGGGGTTGTGTCTCCCCCTACAATCGGGGATTGGTCATCCTCCCACATATCGGGGCGGTCGCCCTCCCTAATTTTGGGATCGGGTCGCCTCCCTACATGTCGGGGGCTGTGTCGTCCTCCCTATATATTGGGGGTTGTGGCGTCCTCCCTACATTTCGGGGGGATATGTCGTCCCCCTCATAGGGGGCCCTGTATCGTCCTCCCTACTATTGGGGGTTTGTCGTCCCCCCTACAAATAAGGGTCTGTCTCCCCCCCTACAGGGGGGCGTGTCTCCTCTCTACTTATTGGGGTTGTGTCGCCTCCCACATATTGGAGTTGTTCGCCCACTACATATTGGGGGGTTGTGTTTCGCCCTCAATGGGGGGGTTGGCCCCCCTACATATGGGGGGATTTGTCGTCCTCCCTACATATTGGAGGCTGTGTTGTCTTCCCTACATATTGGGGGTTGTGTCGTCCTCCCTACATATTGGGGGCTGTGTCTCCACCCTACACATAGGGTGTCGTCCTCCCTACATGTCGGGGGCTGTGTCGTCCTCCCTACATATCGGGGGTTGTGTCGTCCTACCTACATATCGGGGGTTGTGTCGTCCTCCCTACATATAGGGGGTTGTGTTGTCCTCCCTACATATTGGGGGCTGTGTCGTCCTCCATACATATCGGGAGCTGTGTAGTCTTCCCTACATATTGGGGGCTGTGTCGTCCTCCCTATACATTGGGGGCTGTGTCGTCCTCCCTACATATCGGGGGCTGTGTAGTCCTCCCTACATATTGGGGGCTGTGTCGTCCTCTCTACATATTGGGGGCTGTGTCGCCCTCCCTACATATTGGAGGCTGTGTCGTCCTCCCTACATTTCGGAGGCTGTGTCGTCCTCCTTATATATTGGGGGTTTTGTCGTCCTCCCTACATGTCGAGGGATGTGTCGTCATCCCTACATATTGGGGGTGGTGTCGCCCTCCCTACATATCGGGGGTTGTGTCGTCCTCCCTACATATTGGGGGCTGTGTCGTCCTCCCTACATATTGGATGCTGTATCGTCCTCCCTACATATCTTGGGTTGTGTCGTCCTCCCTACATATTTGGGTTTGTGTCGTCCTCCCTACATATTGGGGGCTTTGTCATCTTCCCTAAATATTGGGGGTTGTGTCGTCCTCCCTCCATATTGGGGGCTGTGTCTCCTCCCTACATATTGGGGGTTGTGTTGTCTTCCCAACATGTTGGGGGCTGTGTCGTCGTCCTCCCTACATGTAGGGAGCTGTCTAGTCCTCCCTACATATCGGGGGCTGTGTCGTCATCCCTACATATTGGAGGCTGTGTCGTCCTCCCTACATATTGGGGGTTGTGTTGTCCTCCCTACATATTGGGTGTTGTGTAGTCCTCCCTACATATCGGGGGCTGTGTCATCCTCCCTACATATCGGGGGCTGTGTCGTCCTCCATACATATCGGGGGCTGTGTCGTCCTCCCTACATATTGGGGGCTGTGTCGTCCTCCCTACATATCGGGGGCTGTGTAGTCCTCCCTACATATTGGGGGCTGTGTCGTCCTCTCTACATATTGGGGGCTGTGTTGTCCTCCCTACATATTGGGGGCTGTGTCATCCTCCCTACATGTTGGGAGCTGTGTAGTCCTCCCTACATATCGGGGCCTGTGTCGTCCTCCCTACATATTGGTGGCTGTGTCGTCCTCCCTACATGTCGGGGGCTGTGTCGTCCTCCCTACATATTGGGGATTGTGTCGTCCTCCCTACATATTGGGAGTTGTGTCGTCCTCCCTACATATTGGGGGTTGTGTCATCCTCCCTACATATTGGGGGGTGTGTCATACTCCCTAAAGATTGGGGGGGGTGTAGTCCTCCCTACATATTTGGGGCTGTGTCTCCTCCCTACATATCGGGGGCTGCGTCATCCTCCCTATATATTGGGGGCTGTGTCGTCCTCTCTAGATATTGGGGGCTGTGTTGTCCTCCCTACATATTGGGGGCTGTGTCTTCCTCCCTACATGTTGGGAGCTGTGTATTCCTCCCTACATATTGGGGGCTGTGTCGTCCTCCCTACATATTGGGGGCTGTGTCGTCCTCCCTACATATTGGGGGCTGTGTCGTCCTCCCTACATATTGGGGGTTGTGTCGTCCTCCCTACATATTGGGGGCTGTGTCGTCCTCCCTACATATCGGGGGTTGTGTCGTCCTCCCTACATATTGGGGGTCGTGTTGTCCTCAATACATATTGGGGGCTGTGTCGTCTCCCCTACATATTGGGGGCTGTGTCGTCTTCCCTACGTATTGGGGGCTGTGTCTCCTCCCTACATATTGGGGGTTGTGTTGTCCTCCCTACATATTGGGGGCTGTGTCGTCCTCCCTACATGTCGGGAGCTGTGTAGTCCTCCCTACATATCGGGGGCTGTGTCGTCATCCCTACATATTGGAGGCTGTGTCGTCCTCTCTACATGTTGGGGGCTGTGTTGTCCTACCTACATATTGAGGGTTGTGTCGTCCTCCCTACATATTGGGAGTTGTGTCGTCATCCCTACATATTGGGGGTTGTGTCATCCTCCCTACATATTGGGGGTTGTGTCGTCCTCCATACATATCGGGGGCTGTGTCGTCCTCCCTACATATTGGGGGCTGTGTCATCCTCCCTACATATCGGGGGCTGTGTAGTCCTCCCTACATATCGGGGGCTGTGTCATCCTCCCTACATATTGGGGGCTGTGTTGTCCTCCCTACATATTGGGGGCTGTGTCGTCCTCCCTACATGTCGGGAGCTGTGTAGTCCTCCCTACATATCGGGGGCTGTGTCGTCCTTCCTACATATTGGGGGCTGTGTCGTCCTCCCTACATATCGGGGGCTGTGTCGTCCTCCCTACATATTGGGGGTTGTGTCGTCCTCCCTACATATTGGGGGTTGTGTCGTCCTCCCTACATATTGGGGGTTGTGTCGTCCTCCCTACATATCGGGGGTTGTGTCGTCCTCCCTACATATTGGGGGTCGTGTTGTCCTCCCTACATATTGGGGGCTGTGTCGTCTCCCCTACATATTGGGGGCTGTGTCGTCTTCCCTACAGATTGGGGGCTGTGTCTGCACACTACATATTGGGGGTTGTGTTGTCCTCCCTACATATTGGGGGCTGTGTCGTCCTCCATACATATCTGGAGCTGTGCAGTCCTCCCTACATATTGGGGGCTGTGTCGTCCTCCCTATATATTGGGGGCTGTATCGTCCTCCCTACATATTGGGGGCTGTGTAGTCCTAGCTACATATTGGGGTCTGTGTCATCCTCTCTACATATTGGGGGCTTTGCTGTCCTCCCTACATATTGGGGGCTGTGTCACCCTCCCTACATGAAAGGAGCTGTGTAGTCCTCCCTACATATCGAGGGCTGTGTCATCCTCCCTACATATCGGAGGCCCTACATATTGTGGGTTGTGTCGTCCTTCCTTCAAATTGGGAGTTGTGTCGTCCTCCCTACATATTGGGGACTGTGCCTCCTCCCTAGATATTGGGGCTGTTTCGTCCTCCCTACATATTTGAGGCTGTGTCATCCTCCCTACATATAGGGGGTTTTGCCGTCCTCCCTACATATTTGGTGCTGTGTCATCCTCCCTACATATCGGGGGCTGTGTCGCACTCTCTACATATTGCGGGCTGTGTCGTCCTCCCTACATATTGGGGGCTGTGTCTCCTCCCTACATATTGGGGGTTGTGTTGTCCTCCCTACATATTGGGGGTTGTGTCGTCCTCCCTACATATTGGGGGTTGTGTCATCCTCCCTACATATTGGGGGTTGTGTTGTCCTCCCTACATATTGGGGGTTGTGTCGTCCTCCCTACATATTGGGGGTTGTGTCGTCCTCCCTACATATTGGGGGCTATGTCTCCTCCCTACATATTGGGGGTTGTGTCATCCTCCCTACATATTGGGGGGTGTGTTGTCCTCCCTACATATCAGGGGATGTGTCGTCCTCAATACATATTGAGGGCTGCATCCCTACCTATATATTGGGGGCTGTGTATTCCTCCATACATATTGGGGGCTGTGTTGTCCTCTCTACATATTGGGCTGTGTTGTCCTCCCTACATGTCGGGAGCTGTGTAGTTCTCCCTACATATTGGGGCCTGTGTCGTCCTCCCTACATATTGGGGGCTGTGTCGTCCTCCCTACATATCGGGGGCTGTGTCGTCCTCCCTACATATTGGGGGTTGTGTCGTCCTCCCTACATATTGGGGGCTGTGTCGTCCTCCCTACATATTGGGGGCTGTGTCATCCTCCCTACATATTGGGGGTTGTGTCATCCTCTCTACATATTGGAGGCTATGTCATCCTCCATACATGTCGGGGCTGTGTCGTCCTCCCTACATATTGGGGGTTGTGTCGTCCTCCCTACATATTGGGGGTTGTGTCATCCTCCCTACATATCGGGAGTTGTGTCGTCCTCCCTACATATCGGGTGCTGTGTCGTCCTACCTACATATTGGAGGCGGTGTCGTCCTCCCTATATATCATGGGTTGTGTCGTCCTCCCTACATATTGGGGGTCGTATCGTCCTCCCTACATATTGGGGGTTGTGTCATCCTCCCTACATATCGGGAGTTGTGTCGTTCCCTCCGCCTACATATCGTGTGCTGTGTCTTCAACCTAAGCATATTGGAGCTGTGGTCGTCCCTCACCTATATATCATGGGTTGTGTCGTCCTCCCTACATATTGGGGGTCGTATCGTCCTCCCTACATATCGGGGGCTGTGTAGTCCTCTCTACATATTGGGGGCTGTGTTGTCCTCCCTAAATATAGAAAAGAAAAAAAAATGTAAAAAATGAGATTGTGACTCACACGTGCAAATCTGTTACATTTTTTTTCCTTGTCCTGAACTACTTTTAGAAAATTACTGTATGAGCGAGAAGGGGAACTTAAAGGGGCTTTGCCACGAGTGGGGAACACATCTGTCACTCACAGCGCCGGGTGGAGAGCTGGTCGCGCTTACACAGTCACTCTCCATTCTATTCTATGGGATTTCCGAGTGCAGGGGAGCGGAATGTTTGGCTCTGTTCGGAACTTCCATAGAGCAGAATGGAGACTCGTGCGCAAGCGTGACCGACTATCTAGTCTGCACGGAGGGGCTCGGGGGCCTGTTCCTGAGATATCATACAATGGTGGCATATCCTAACTATATACCGATATATGTCTATGGTGGCAAAACCCCTTTAAAAGGAATGTGTCATACAAAATGAGTCATTAAGTCCCATTTTTATGTTAAAAACATTTTTTAGGAATTTTTGGTTGTTCTTTTTTTAATTTTTTATATCACTTTCAATATTTTTTAATAATTCTTAAGTCTTGCAGTTTTCACTTTGGCCACTAGGCCTTGTTTGCACTGCTTTAACAGCAGTCAGAGAGATGATTTACAGTAGCTTCATGCACATAGGAGACTTAAGTCTGACTCAGTCCCATTGATTCTATAGGAGAGTTTTCCTAGTCATGCTCTGTGACCTGGGACGAAATCAGTGTGCAGGGAGTTGAAAGGGTGAACTGTGACTATCTCCTCCTGTGACTGGTGGATCCTGTGTTATCTATTCACACTGGTGTCTCCTTTCAGTTCGAACCTCTTTGTGCTGACAATGAGCAGACAACTGAGAAACTTTCTGTACAGAACAGGAAGTGTCATACTTTTATTAGGCCTAGTGGCCAAAGTGAAAACTGCAGGACTTAAGAATTATTAAAAAATATTGAAAGTGATCTGGAAAATTTAAAAATAAAATAGCCAAAAATTCTTAAAAAATGTGTTTAACATAAAAATGTGAGTTAAACAATAAGTCATTTTTGATGACACTTTCCCTTTAAAGAAAGTGATCTCTTTCCTATGGATGAGGGAAAACAAAACGTAGGTCTGCAGCATTTGCTTTATATAGCACTTGTCTTTACAGGTCAAATCTAAATCCAATTGAGCATCTCTGGAGAGACCTGAAAATGGCGTCCACCAACGTTCACCATCCAACCTGAGGGAGCTGGAGAGGATCTGCAAGGAAGAGTGGCAGAAATCCAGGTGTCAAAAACTTGTTGCATCATTCCCAAGAAGTCTCATTGGCTGTACTAGCTCAAAAGGTGCCTCTACTCAATACTGAGCAAAGGGGCTGAATACTTATGACCATGTGATATTTCAGTTTTTCTTGTTTAATAAATTTGCAAAAATATCTACATTTCTATTACTTTCTTTCAAGATGGGGGGGGGGGGCAGAGTTTACATTAATGAGCAAAAAAATTAACTTTTTGGATCTTACCAAATGGCTGCAATGAAAGAAAGAGTGAAAAATGTAAAGGGGTCTGAATACTTTCCATACCCACAGTATATACATCGATATTTAGAGAAAACTCCTGGATTACATGAGCGCGATCCAAGCCCTTAAGGTAAATAATAAATCTTAATATCAAGAATAAGATCAGTAAATTAATTTTTCGAGTTCATTTAACCCTTTGCAGCTTGAACATCCAGAAGGTTTCTTTTTCTGTAGAAGCTGGTATTTATTGCTTTTATCTATGGGCACCTGATCGATAGGTGGAATACGTCACCTACTGAAGTCCTGATTGTGGACATCCAGAGAGTGACGGCCACACCTTGTTTTACATCCCCACTTTATTTGCAGGCTATATTGCCATTAAGGCGCATGTGTAGGGGATGTTTCGTCCTCAATACATATTGGGGGCTGTGTCGTCCTCTCTACATATTGGGGGCTGT
This sequence comes from Phyllomedusa bahiana, assembly GCA_025379985.1. Classification (NCBI taxonomy): domain Eukaryota; kingdom Metazoa; phylum Chordata; class Amphibia; order Anura; family Hylidae; genus Phyllomedusa; species Phyllomedusa bahiana. Next base: position 50,337 of record JAODAL010023388.1, on the reverse strand, counting down.
GTCTCCTCCCTACATATCGGGGGCTATGTCTCTTCCCTACATATTGGGAGTTGTGTTGTCCTCCCTACATATTGGGGGCTGTGTAGTCCTCCCTACATATTGGGGGCTGTGTTGTCCTCTCTACATATCGGGATTATGTCGTCCTCCCTACATATTGGGGGCTGTGTCGTCCTCCCTACATATTGGGGGCTGTGTCATCCTCCCTACATATTGGGGGTTGTGTCGTCCTCCCTACATATTGGGGGCTGTGTCGTCCTCCCTACATATTGGGGGCTGTGTCGTCCTCCCTACATATTGGGGGCTGTGTCGTCCTTCCTACATATTGGGGGCTGTGTCATCCTCCCTACATATTTGAGGCTGTGTCTCCTCCCTATTCATTGGGGTTGTTTCGTCCTCCCTACATATTGGGGGTTGTGTCATGCTTCCTACATATCGGGGGCTGTGTCGCACTCTCTACATATTGGGGGTTGTGTCGTCCTCCCTACATATTGGGGGTTGTGTCGTCCTCCCTACATATTGGGGGTTGTGTCGTCCTCCCTACATATTGGGGACTGTGTTGTCCTCTCTACATATTGGGGGCTGTGTCTCCTCCCTACATATTGGGAGTTGTGTTGTCCTCCCTACATATTGGGGGCTGGATCATCCTCTCTACATATCGGGGGCTATGTCGCTCTCCCTACATATTAGGGGCTGTGTCGTCCTCCCTACATATTGGGGGCTGTGTTGTCCTCTCTACACATCAGGATTATGTCGTCCTCCCTACATATTGGGGGTTTGTCTTCCTTCCTACATATTGGGTTCTGTGTCGTCCTCCCTACATATTGGGGTCTTTGTCGTCCTCCCTACATATTGGGTGTTATGTCTTCCTCCCTACATATTGGGGGCTGTGTCTCCTCCCTACATGTTTGAGGCTGTGTCTCCTCCCTAAACATTGGGATTGTGTCGTCTTCCCTACATATTGGGGGCTATGTCTCCTCCCCACATATTGGGGGTTGTGTCATACTCCCTACTTTTCACGGGCTGTGTCGTCCTCCCTACATATTGGGGGTGGTGTCGCCCTCCCTACATATTGGTGGTTGTGTTGTCCAACATACATATTGGGGGCCGTGTTGTCCTCCCTACATATTGGTCGGTTTTGTCGTCCTCCCTACATATCGGGGGGTTGTGTCTTACTACCTACATATCGGGGGCTGTGTCGTCCTCTCTACATATTGGAGGCTGTGTCGTCCTCTCTACATATCGGGGGTTGTGTCGTCCTCCCTACATATTGGGGTTGTGTTGTCCTCCCTACATATTGGGGGCTGTGTCATCCTCCCTACATATCGGGGGCTGTGTCGTCCTCCCTATATATTGAGGGCTGTGTCATCCTCCCTATATATTGGGGGCTGTGTCGTCCTCCCTACATATTGGGGGCTGTGTAGTCCTCCCTACATATTGGGGGCTGTGTTGTCCTCTCTACATTTTGGGGGCTGTGTTGTCCTCCCTACATATTGGGGGCTGTGTCGTCCTCCCTACATTTCGGGTGCTGTGTAGTCCTCCCTACATATTGGAGTCTGTGTCGTCCTCCCTACATATTGGGAGTTGTGTCATCCTCCCTACATATTGGGAGTTGTGTCGTCCTCCCTACATATTGGGGGTTGTGTCATCCTCCCTACATATCGGGGGTTGTGTCGTCCTCCCTACATATTGGGGGCTGTGTCGTCCTTCCTACATATTGTGGGGTGTGTAATCCTCCCTACATTTTGGGTGTCATGTCTTCCTCCCTGCCTATTCGGGGCTGTGTCGTCCTCCCTACATATTGGGGGCTGTGTTGTCCTCCCTACATATTGGGGGCTGTGGTGTCCTCCCTACATGTCAGGAGCTGTTTAGTCCTCCCTATATATCGGAGGCTGTGTCGTCCTCCCTACATATCGGAGGCTGTGTCATCCTCCCTACATATCGGAGGCTGTGTCGTCCTCCCTACATGTCAGGGGCTGTGTCGTCCTCCCTACATATTGGGTGTTGTGGTGTCCTCCCTACATATTGGGAGTTGTGTCGTCCTCCCTACATATTGGGGGTTGTGTCATCCTCCCTACATATTGGGGGTTGTGTCGTCCTCCCTACATATTGGGGGTTGTGTCATCCTCCCTACATATTGGGGGTTGTGTCGTCCTCCCTACATATCGGGGGCTGTGTCGTCCTCCCTACATATTGGGGGCTGTGTCGTCCTCCCTACATATAGGGGGTTTTGTCGTCCTCCCTACATATTGGGGGATGTGTCATCCTTCCTTCATATTGGGGGCTGTGTCGTCCTCCCTACATATTGGGGGCTGTGTCATCCTCCCTACATATTGGGGGCTGTGTCGTCCTCCCTACATATTGGGGGCTGTGTCTCCTCCCTACATATTTGGGGTTGTCTTGTCCTCCCCACATATTGAGGCCTTTGTCGTCTTCCCTACATATCGGGGGTTGTGTCGTCCTCACTAAATATTGGGGGGCGTGTCGTCCTCCCTACAGATTGGGGGCTGTGTCGTCTTCCCTACATATTGGGGGCTCTGTCGTCCTCCCTACTTATTGGGGGCTGTGTCTCCTCCCTACATATTTGGGGTTGTCTTCTCCTCCCCACATATTGAGGCCTGTGTTGTCCTCACTACATATTGGGGGCTGGGTCATCCTCTCTACATATTGGGGGCTTTGTCATCCTCCCTACATATCGGGGGCTATGTCATCTCCCTAAATATTGGGAGTTGTGTTGTCCTCCCTACATGTCCGGAGAGGCTCAGTGTAGTCCCATCCCTACAATATTGGGGCTGAGTTGTTCTCCCTGACAGTATATGATGGGCAGTGTCATCCTCCCTACATAATTGTGTGTTTGAGTCGTCCTCCCACAATATATGTGGGGTTTGTCGTACCTCCCTACAGATATAATTAGGGGGCTGTTCGGTCCCCCACCTACATAGTATGGGGCTGTGTCTCCATCCCCTACATAATTGGGGATGCTTGTCTGTCATCCCATCCCACATAATTTGAGGGGGGTATCTGTCTGTTCGTCCTTCCTACATATTGGGGGTTGTGTCATGCTTCCTACATATTGGGGGTTGTGTCATCCTCCCTACATATTGGGGGCTATGTCTCCAACCCACATATTGGAGGTTGTGTCATACTCCCTACATGTCGAAGGCTGTGTCGTCCTCCCTACATATTGGGGGTGGTGTCGCCCTCCCTACATATTGGGGGCTGTGTCCTCCTCCCTACATATTGGGGGCTGTGTAGTCCAACGAGATAGGGTGGGGGGCAAACCTACATATTGGGGGGCCGGTGGTTGTGTGCCGGTCTCTACATATTAGGACGCTGTGTCCTTTCCCACCTCCCTACAATATTTGAGAACGCTGTGGACGGTCCTCCCTAACATAAACGGGGGTTGTCTGTCATTTCTACCCTAGCATATCGGGGGCTGTGGTCCGTCCATCATCTAGGCATATTGAGGAGCTGTGCTGTCCCACTCGAACATATTGAGAAATATGTTGTCATCCCTACATATTGGGGGTTGTGTTGTCCTCCCTACATATTGGAGGCTGTGTTGTCCTCCATACATATCGGGGGCTGTGTAGTCTTCCCTACATATTGGGGGCTGTGTCATCCTCCCTATATATCGGGGGCTGTGAGTCCTCCCTACATATTGGGGGGGGGTTTGTCGTCCTCTTACATAGGGGGCTGGGTTGTCCCCCCTACATATTGGGGGGCTGTGTCGTCCCCCCTATATGCGGGAGCTGTTTTTTCCCCATATCGGGGGCTGTGTCTCCTCCCACATATTGGAGTCTGTTCGCCCTCCTACATATTGGGGGGTTGTGCGTCCCCCGTACATTTGGGAAAGTTTTTGTCATCCCCCTACAATTTGGGGGGCTGTAGTCCTCCCTACATATGGGGGGCTATGTCATTCTCCCTACATATCGGAGGTTGTGTCGTCCTCCCTACATATCAGGGGTTGTGTCGTCCTTACGACATATTTGGGGCTGTGTTGTCCTCCCTACATATTGGGGGCTTTGTCGTCCTCCCTACATGTCTGGAGCGGTGTAGTCCTCCCTACATATCGGGGGCTGTGTCGTCCTCCCTACCTATTGGGTGTTGTGTGTCCCTCCCTTAAATATTGGGGAGTTGTGTCCGCCCTTACTAAAAATATGGGGGGTTGTATCGTCCTCCCCAAATATTGGTGGAGTGCCCGTCCCCCTTAACTTTTTGGGGGCGGTTTCGTTTCCCTCCATTTGGGGGCTTTTTCGCCCCTCCCTTTCTTTTTGGGGGGCTGTTTTTTTTCTTTCCCTACATATTGTGGGTCGTGTCGTCCTCCCTACATATTGGGGGATGTGTCGTCCTCCCTACATATTGGGGGTGCTGTGGCCCTCCCTACATATTGGGGGCTGTGACATTCTCCCTACATATCAGGGGCTGTGTAGTCCTCTCTACAAATTGGGGCGGGTTTTGTCCTATCTACATACCCGGGGATTTTTGTGGGTCCTCTCTACATATTGGGGGCTATGTCTCCCCCCTACATATCGGGGGCTATGTCACCTCCCTATATATTGGGAGTTGTGTTGTCCTCCCTACATATTAGAAAACTGGGGCTTTCCTCCCTACCATGTTTGGAGCTGTGAAAGTCCCCCCCAAACAAAACGGAGCTCTGTAGTCTTCCCTACATATTGGGGGCTTTTTCCCCCCCTCCCCCTAAAAACATATTAAAGGGCTGTGTCGCCCTTCGAACTTTTTTGATGGTTGTTGTCATCCCCCCCTTTATAAAATTGGGGGTTTTGTGCCCCATCTTTAAAATCACTGCAAAAAAAAAAATCCCTGAAAAAACCCATAATTTTTTATTTAAACAAAATTTAATTTTATTAATATAAAAAACCCCCTATTTTATTACCACTACAAAACCTAGTTTAAATTACAGCATACTGTACACTATCTGCCAGTGGGTAATCGCCCCGTAAAAGGCGGCCCCCCGCTTTAATAAAACAGACAATTTTTCACAAAAATGCGTTTTAAAAAACCCCTTTTAAAAATCCCGCTTTTAAATATTTTAAATATTTAAAGGGGGAAAAAAGGGTTATTTTTTAAAACGGGGATTATTTTTTGGGCAGTGATATTTTGGGGAAACCAAATCCTTGTTCCAAAAATGGGAATTGGTTGGGGTTCATCTTCCCTAAAAATATTGGGGAGTTGTTTTTCGTCCCCCCCCACATTTTGGGGGAGCTTTTGTTCTTTTTTTCAAACATATTTTGGGCTGTGTCTCCTCCCTAATAATTGGGGTTGTGTCGTCCTCCCTACATATTGGGGGCTGGGTCATCCTCTCCTAATATTGGGGGCTGTGTCATCCTCCCTACATATCGGGGGCTATGTTTTTCCCTACTTTAATTGGGGATTTTATGTTTGTCCTCCTTTGTCGGGGAGCTTTTGTAGTCCCTCCCTCCCATTTTTGGAGGTTGTTGTCCTTTTCTACATTTTGGGAAAAAATTTGGGGCTTTCCCCCCTTTTTAATTGGGGGCTTTTTTGTTCCCCCCTTACATATTGGGGGTCTTTTTTCTCCCCCCTTAAAAAAATTTGGGGGTTGGGGCCCGGTTCTCCCCCCAACAAGTAGGGGGAATGTGCTTCCTCTCCCCTTTATTGGGGGGTGTGTCCCCTCCCTACTATTGGGAGTTTTTTGTTGTCCCCCACTACTTTTTTGGGGGTGGGTCACCCTTTTCCAAATTTTGGGTGGCGGGGTGAAATCCCCCCTACATAAGGGGGGGTATGTCTTTCCCCTTACATTTTTGGGAGTTATTTTTTGTCCCCCCTAAAATGCCCGGGGGAAGCTATGTAGTCCCCCCTTCATTTTGGGGGAGGCTTTTGTTGTCCCCCCCTTCAAAATGGGGAAAAAAAAATGTCGCCCCTTCCCTATATTTTGGGGGGCTGTGTGCTCTCCCCACATATTGGGGGCTGTTCTTTCCTCCCTACTATTGGGGGTTGTGTCGTCCTCCCTACATATTGGGGGCTGGGGGTTTTCCCCCTCTTTATTGGGGGCCCCCTGGTCTTTCCCCCCTCCCTATTGGGGGCGGGTGTCTCCCCCCTTTAATATTGGAGGGTGTTCCTCCCTAACCCATTGGGGTTGTGTCGTCCTCCCTACATATTGGGGGTTGTGTCATGCTTCCTACATATTGGGGGTTGTGTCGTCCTCCCTACATATTGGGGGCTATGTCTCCTCCCTACATATTGGGGGTTGTGTCATCCTCACAACATGTTGAGGGCTGGGGACGCCCCTCCCCAATTTTTGGGGGTGGGTGTCCCCCATCCCTACGTTTTGGGGAAGTTGTGTCCTCCTTTTCTACGTATTGGGGGTTGTTTTGGGTCTTTTCTACATATGGGGGGGCGTGTCCCCCTTTCCCCTACATATTGGGGGCTGTGTCTCCTCCCTACATATTGGGGTTGTGTCGTCCTCCCTACATATTGGGGGTTGTTTCATGCTTCCTACATATTGGGGGTTTTGTGTGGGCCCTCCCTACAAAAATTGGGGGGGCCCTATTTCCCCCCCTAAAATTTGGGGGTTGTTTTCATCCTCCCTAAGGGTTGAGGGGTAGCTTTCCTTTCCCTCCTACATATTGGGGGTTGTTTTTTCCCTCCCCTACATATTGGGGGCTGTTTTTCCCCTCCCCAAACATTTTGGGTTGGCTCCTGTTGTTTTTTGCCCCCATATTGGGTCTGTGGGGGTTCCTTCCAACATTTTGGGGGCCCTTTTTTTATCCGGGAATACTTTTGGGATTTTGTGTTGCCCCTTCCCTAATTTTGGGGATGGTTTTGTCGCCCTCCCTATATTTTTGGGGGTTGTTTCTTTCCTCCCTACAAAATTGGGGTTGTGTAGTTCCTTTCCTTCTTTTAAGGGTTGGGGCCCTTTTTCCCCCTTAAAATTTGGGGGTTTGTCCCTTTCCCTACATTTTGGGGGGTTGTTTTTTGGTTAAACCCCAAACTATTGGGGATTTGTGTTGCCCTTTCACATTTTTGGGGGGTTTTAAAAATCTCTACATATTGGGAGTTGGGGCTTGCCCTCCCCTACAAATTGGGGGTTTGGTAGCCCCTTCCTACATATTGGGGGGTTTGGGAGTCCTTTTTTTCCCTAAATTTGGGGGGGTTTTGCCTCCCCCCTTTAACATATTGAGGGCTGTGTCGTTTTCCGAATATTGGGGGGGCTTTGTTTTTCCCCCTAAAAATTGGGGGGTGTGTCTCTCCCTAATCTTTTGGGTTTGGGGTGCCCCCTCCCTCCATATTGGGGGTGGGGTCATCCCCCTTCCCTAAATTGGGGGGCTGTGTCACCCCCTCCTAAATCGGGGGCTATGTCTCTTCCTACATATTGGGAGTTATGTTGTCCTCCCTAAAGGGTGGGGAAAAGCTGTTTTTAAGCCCCCCCTACATATTGGAGGCTTTGTTGTCCTCTTAAATATGGGAAAAAAATTTTCGTCCTCCCTAAAATATTGGGGGCTGTTTTCCGCCTCCCTCCCAAAATTGGGGGGGGGGTTCCCTTTTTTTGCCCCCCCAAAAGGGGGGGGGATTTGTGTTGCCCCTTCTACAATTGGGGCTTGTGTCCCCTCTCTAATATTGGGTTTTTGTTTGTCCTCCCTACATATTGGGGGCGGGAAATAAACCCTCTTTTCATATGGGGGCAAATGTTTTCTTCCCCAAACAAAATTAGGGAGTTTTTTTGGGTTCCCCCCTAAAAATTTTGGGGGTTTGTTGTAGTCCTTCCTAAAATTTTTGGGGGGGTTGTGTTGTCCCCCCAAACATTTTTTGGGGGGTTATTCATCCCCCATACAAAATTGAGGGTTGGGGTCCCCCCTTCCTAAAAAAGGGAAAGCTGTGTTTCCTCCCAAATAAGGGGGGCTGTTTTTTGTCCTCCCTAAAAAATTGGGGGGGGTGTCTTCCCCCTACTTTTCCAGGGGTTTTTGGCCTTTTCTCCCTCATTTTCGGGGGCTGTTTGGGGTTTTTCCCTACAAAATTGGGGGGTTTTTTTGGGGTCTCCCCCCTACATTTTTGGAGGGCTGTGTCCCCCTCCCTTTATTCATTGGGGGGGTTTCCGTCCTCCCTACCATTTTGGGGGGTTGTGTCATGCTTCCCAAATGGGGGTTTGGGTGTCTCCTCCAAATTAAATTGGGGGGCTTGTCTCCCCCCCCTTAAAAATTTTGGGGGTTGTGTCTTCCTCACAAATTTTTGAGGGGCTTTGACGTCCCCCCTACTTTAATTGGGGGTGGGTTAAAACCCCCCCTTACAAAAGGGGGTTTTGTTTTTCCCCCTTCTACGTTTGGATTTTTGAAATTGTCATTTCCCTACAAATCGGGGGCTGTGTCCCACCCCCTACAAAATTGGGGGGGCCCTGTGTCTCCCCCCTTTCAAAATTGGGGGGTTTGTGGGTCCCCCCATACAAAATTTGGGGGTTTTTTTGTTTTCTGCTTCCTACATATTGGGGTTTTTCGCCTCCCTACAAATTGGGGGGCTATGTCCCCCTTACAAAATTGGGGGTTGTGTCACCTCCCTAAATTTTGGGGGCTTTTTTCCGTCCTCCCCTTAAAAAATTTTGGGGGGTTTGGGTCCCCCCCCCCCTATTTTTTTGGGGGCGGGGGTTTTGTCCCCCCCTACATTTTGGTTTTTTTTGGTTGTTCGCCTACATAGGGGGCTGTTTCTTTTCCCTCCCTTATTGGGGGTTTTTGGTTGCCCCTTTAAAATTTGGGGATTATTGGGCCTCCCTAAATATTGGGGGCTTTTTCATCCTCCCTAAAAAAATTTGGAAAATCGTGTCTTTCCTTTCCCTTTAGGGTATTTGGGAAAGTTGTTTCGTCCTTCCTACTTTTTGGGGTTGTGTTTTTTTCCCCCTACATATTGGGGGTTGTGTCATCCTCCCTACATATTGGGGTTGTGTCGTCCTTCCTTCATATTAATGGTTGTGTCGTCCTCCCTATATATTGAGGGTTGTGTCGTCCTCCCTACATATTGGGGGTTGTGTTGTGCTCCCCACATATTGGGGACTGTGTTGGGCCTTCTAAAATTTTTGGGGTTGTGTCCCCACCCTACATTTTGGGGGGGTTGTTGCCCCCTCCCCCTAAAATATTGGGGGCTGGGGTTTCCCCCCTTTCATTTGGTTGAGGATTTTCCTTTTTTCTGCCCAAAAAGGGGGTGGGTTGTCGTCCCTCCCTTTTAAAAAATTTGGGGGGGCTGGGGTCATCCCCCCTAAAATACTGGGAGTTGTGCCCGCCCCTTTCCTTTTCCATATTGATGGTTGTTTTTTTTACCCTCCCTAAAATATTGGGGGGTTTTGGGTCATCCTCCCTCCTTTTTTGGGGTTTAGTTTTTGGCCCTTTTCCTTAATTTTAAAGGGTTTGTGTGGGCCCCTCCCCTATATTTTGAGGGGTTGTTCGTCCTCCCTACATTTTTGGGGGGTTTTGGTTGTGCCCCCCCACATTTTTGGGGGGAACTGTGTTTTTCCCCTTTTACATATTGGGGTCTGTTTCCCCCCTTATAATTTTGGGGGTTTGTGTTTTCCTTTCCAAAATTAAAAAAAAAATTTTGGGGCTGGATAAAAATTTTTCTAGGGGGGTAGTCCTTTCCCTTTCCCTAATTGGGATTTTGGTGTTGTCCTCCCTACTTTGGGGGGCGGGTTTTGGGTCCTTTACATTTGGGGGTTGTGTCGTCCACCCAAACATACGGGGGTAGTTTTTTGGGTCCCCCCCTACATATTGAGGGGTTTTTCCCCTTCCAATTTTATTGGTTTTCGGGCTGTCTCCTCCCAAAATAACAGGGGGCTGTGTTGTCCTCCCTACATATTGGGGGGCTTTTTTTCCCCTCCCTACAAACGGGGGTTTGGGAAATTTCCCTCCTTAAAATATTGGGGGCTGTTTCTTTTCTCCCAAAACTTTTTGGGGGTTTGGGGGTCCCCTCCCTAATTTTTGGGAGGCTGTGTTCCCCCCAAAATTATTGGGTTTTGTGGGTCCTCCCTACAATTTGGGGGTTGGTCATGTTTCCCCAAACATATTGGGGGTTGTGTCGTCCTCCCTATGTATTGGGGGCTATGTCTCCTCCCTACATATTGGGGTTTTTTTGGGTCACCCTAAATAAAAAGGGTTTAAAGGGCTGGTTTCCCCCCCCCCCTACAAAATTGGGGGGGGGTGTGGGCCCCTTTCCCCTACTTTATTGGGGGGTTTTTGTCCAAATCTCTATGTAGGGGAAAAGGTTGTTTTGGGTCATTCCTAAAATATCGGGGGCTGGGTCCCCCCTTTACTTATTGGGGGGGCTTGTGGGGTCTCCCCCCCTACATTTTTATTTTTTGTGCCGTCCTCCCTTACAAAAATTGGGGGGTTGTGTCATGCTTCCTAAATTTTGGGGGGTTGGGCGTCCCCCCTAACATTTTTGCGGGGCTATGTCCCCACTTTCATATTGGGGGTTGTGTCACCCCTCCCAAACTTTGGTTGGGGGCGGGGTTTGTCGTCCCCCCCTTCCTACATATTGGGGGTTGTGTCGCCCTCCCTACATATTGGGGGCTGTGTTGTCCTCCCTACATATTGGTTGTTGAGTTGTTCTGCCCACATATTGGGTCTGTGTCGTCCTCCCTACATATTGGGGGCTGTGTTATCCTCCCTACATTTTGGGAGTTGTGTTGTCCTTCCTACATATTGATGGTTGTGTCGTCCTCCCTATATATTGGGGGTTGTTTTTTAAACCTCCCACTTTATTGGGGGTTGTTTTTTTCCTTCCTTCAATTAAGGGGTTGGGTTGTCCCCCCCTATATTTTGGGGGGTTTTTTGGTTGCCCTTTCCTACATATTGGGGGTTTTGGTTTTTCTCCCACATATTGGGGCTGTTTTTGTCCCCCCTCAAAACATATTGGGGGGCTGTTTTCCTCCCCCTACATATCGAGGGCTATGCCCTTTTCCCCAACAAAATTTGGGAGTTTGTGTTGTCCCCCCCTTAATATTGGAGGCTTTTGTAGCCCTTTCCTACAAAATTTGGGGGTTGGGCATCCCCCTTTAAAAATTTTGGGGGGTTTGTTCGTCCCCCACATATTTGGGGGTTTGTTCCCCTTCCCCTTACATTTTGGTTTGCTGTGTCATCCTCCAAAAAAAAAGGGGGGCTTGTGTTTGTCCCCCCTTACATTTGGGGGCTGTTTTCCCTTTTCCCCCTACTTTCCCGGGGGTTGGGGAAAATTCTCCCTATTTATTGGGGGGCGGGGACTTTCCTCCCCTACATTTTGGGGGCTGGTTGTCGTTCCCCCCCTACATATTTGGGGGTTTGTGTCTCCCTATGTCCCTTTTTTTTTTGGGTTGCATTGTTTTTTCCCCCACATATTGGGTCTGTGTGGTCCTCCCTACATATTGGGGGCTTTTTCATCCTCCCTAAAAAATTTTGGGGATTTTGTGGTCGCCCTTTCCTACATATTGGGGGTTGTGTCGTCCTCCCAAAAAAATTTTTGGGGGTTTTGTTTTCATCCTCCCTACATTTTGGGGGTTTGTTTTGCCCCTTCCTTAAATTTTAAAATGGTTTTGTCTCCCCCCTATTTTTTGGGGTTTTGGTTTTCCGTCCCCCCTTCATTTTGGGGGTTTTGTGTTTTTTGCTCCCCACTATTGGGGACTTGTTGCCTCTTTTACAAAATTTGGGGTCTGGTCCCCCCCCCCTTTCTTTTTGGGTGGGGGTTTTTGCCCTTTCCCTACATTTTGGGGCTGTATCATCCTTCCTCTACATTTCGGGGGGCAGGGTCTCTTCCCTACATATTTGGGTTGTGGGGGTCCTCCCACATTTTTTGGGGGGCTGTGTAGTCCCCCCACAAAAGGGGGGTTTTTGTCGCCCCTCCCTACATATTGGGGGTGTTGTTGTCCCCCCCTACATATTGAGGGTTGTGTCCCCCCTTGTTTAAAAATAGGAGCTGTGTCATCCTCCCAAAATAATGGGGGTTTGTTTTGGTCCCCCCCTTTACATTTTGGGGGGGCTGTCTTCCTCCCTACATAACAGGGGTTGGGACGTTCTCCTTACATATTGGGGGCTGTGTCGTTCTCCCTACATATTGGGGTCTGTGTCTCCTCCCTACATATTGGAGGCTGTGTCTCCTCCCTAATCATTGAGGTTGTGTCGTCCTCCCTACATATTGGGGGTTGTGTCATGCTTCCTACATATTGGGGGGTTGTGTGGGTCCCCCCCCTATTTTTTGGGGGGCCCTTATTTTCCCTCCCTCCCCTTTTTGGGGTTGTTGTGTCATCCTACAACATTTTGAGGGCCCTTAAAGTCCCCCCACCTATTGGGGGTGGTGTCGCCCTCCCTACATATTGGGGGTTGTGTCCTCCTCTCTACGCAATGGTGGTTGTATTGTCATTCCTACATATCGGGGGCTGTGTCTCCTCCCTACATATTGGGGGGTTTTTCCCTCCCTAAAAATTTTTTGGTTTGTTTTGTCCTCCTTTACATTTTGGGGGGGTTTGTTCATGCTTCCCTAACAAAATTGGGGGTTGTTTTCCTCCCTACATATTGCGGGCATTTTCCCCACTCTCCCTATTGGGGGTTGTGCATCCCCCCTAAAAATTGTTTGGGGCTGTGTCCCCACCCTACATATTGGGGGTGGTTTCGCCCTCCCTACATATTGGGGGTTGTGTTGTCCTCCCAAACATTTTGGGTTTTTTTTTTTTTTTTTTGGCCCACATATTGGGTCTGTGTCGTCCTCCCAAACCTTTTGGGGGGGCTTTGTTATCCTCCAAAAAATTTGGGGGGGTTGTGTGGGTCCTTCCTAAAAATTTTGATGGTTTTTTGTCGCCCTTCCCTAATATTGGGGGTTGGGGTCATCCTCCCTCCCCAAATTGGGGGGTTGGTTCCCCCTTTTCCTTCATATTAATGGGGGTGTCTTTCCTCCCTATATTTTTGGGGGGTTGTGTTGCCCTTTTTTCCTTTCATTTTTGGGGGGTTTGTGTTTGTGCCCCCACAAAAGGGGGACTTTTGTTGTCCCCCTCTACATAGGGGGGTTTGGGCCCCCCCTACAATCGAGGGCTATGTTTTCTTCCCTACATTTTGGGATTGTGTTTGCCCTTCCCTCCCTATTGGGGGCTGTGTTTTCCTTTTTACATATTGGGGGTTTTTTGTCTGCTACCCTACATTTTGGTTTGTTGCATTGTTCTCCCCAAAATTTTGGGGTTTTCTGGGGTCGCCCCTCCCTCCCAAAAAATTGGGGGCTGAATCTTCCCCCCCAAACCATATTGGGGATTTTGTGTTTTTCCTTCCTAAAATTTTTGTTTGGTTGTTTCATCCTCCCTTTATATTGGGGGTTTTGGGGGCCCTTTCCTCCCCCATTTTTTGGGGGTTTTGTGTCGTCCTTCCTTCAAAATTAAAGGTTTGGGGTGGGCCTCCCCACATATTGGGGGTTGTTTTAATTCCCCCCCAACAAAATTTTGGGGGGTTGGGTTCCCGGTCCTTCCTTCATTTTAATTTGGTTTTGTTGGTGTTTTCCCCTTAATATTGGGGAGTTGTGTCGTCCTCCCCACATATTGGGAGCTGTGTCGGGCTCGCTACATATTGGGGGGTTTCGGGCTCCTCCCTAAATTTTTGGGAAATTTTGTGTGTTGTCCTCCCTACATATTGGGGGCTGGATCATCCTCTCTCCGTATCGGGGGCTATGTCTCTTCCCTACATATTGGGAGTTGTGTCGTCCTCCCTACATATTCAGGGTTGTGTCGCCCTTCCTACATATTGGATGCTGTGTCATCCTCCCTAAATAATGGGGGCTGTGTTGTCCTCCCTACATATTGGGGGCTGTCTTCCTCCCTACATAACAGGGGTTGGGACGTTCTCCCTACTTATTGGGGGCTGTGTCGTTCTCCCTACATATTGGGGTCTGTGTCTCCTCCCTACATATTGGAGGCTGTGTCGTCCTTACTACATATTGGAGGCTGTGTCCTCCTTCCTACATATTGGGAGTTGTGTTGTTCTCCCTACATATTGGGGGTTGTGATGTAGTCCCTACATATTGTATGCTGTGTCATCCTCCCTACATACTGGGTGCTGTGTCTTCCTCCCTACATATCAGGGGTTGGGACGTTCTCCCTACATATTGGGGGTTGTGTCGTCCTTCCTACATATTGGGGGTTGTGTCGTCCTCTCTACATATCAGGGGCTGTGTCGTGCTCCCTACATATTTGGGGTTGTATCATCCTCCCTACATATTGGAGGCTGTTTGACTGAACCTTTCAAAAATCTGTCGTGTGGTCTACCTTGTATGGTATATTTAAGTCGCCTAATTTAGGTGCCAAAAATAGGCACATAGCTAGCCATTGCCAGAATGTTTGATGCACCTTCTTTAGTCGCATTCAAAAGTGTCATGCCAGGCATAAAATACACCTAGTTTTGATGTACGACAGTTTATTTATATAGAGAATACGGCGTCAATAGATTTTGGACGCAAAAAAATTTTTGCAGCCCTAAACGTTTTTGTTCATTTTTTAAATGTTTTGTCTTCAAGAAATTATTTTTTCCAAATTCGTACCTACAAGAGTAATTTTTATTACAGTTTACTTATCTCCTTGGACTCTTACACTTTCTTTTTAAACATACAAACCTCAAAAAGTAAAAAAAAAAAAAAAATCTCTCCCCATAGTTTCCAGGATTCAACAAATTGGAGGTTAAGGTCGAGTTACAGAGAAATCACCATTTACTCTCAATTATCGAATGTTTATAGAAACTACGTGTAATCATTTTAATTTCATTTTGAAATGTTTTTGTCTTTTTTAAAAGATTTGAGCCTACGGCAGAGTCAGGTTCATTACAGTTTTTTCCTTATCTACAGTACAATTTCTTTTTAAATGAAAAAAAAAAAATTACACTGTACACATCTTATTGTTAAACTAGTTTTTTTCCCTTTTATTCCATTAGAAAAAATATCTTTAGTTGAAACTGGGGTGGTAGGGGTGTTACCATCACAATTTTGGCCTCCTTTCAATGTATTTGCCGGGAAATGCTCCCAACACAGAGTTTAAACCTAGGTGTTGACAACACCCAAAAGTGGCCTTCCTCTCCCATAGCTAATATGGTATCCGTTTATTAATACATTGTTAGAGATGAAATTCCCAAGGATACTACACCACTTCTCTCTCCAACGTCGAATGGGACAGACTTTCAGCCTCCATCCTACAAAGAAACATATGTTAGAAGCTTTCCTGATGGGCACCAGAAATGTAGGAGAAAGAGGTGACATGAATGGGCCGTGGCCTCTGGTCACACAAGCTCTATGGCTTCCATCCTAAATAAAGACGGTAGGACCATTATAATGTCGAACATATCCCAATGACTTTAGGGGCTTGTACATGGGCCACATATCAGCTGGTCAAACGCTTGTAAGAATGTCCTTTCCCTATAATGTCCAAGGCACTGAGGTCAGTCTATTGGTCAGCTGGTCCCATCTTCTTCTGAGCATTTGTCCCTAGTATATCTCCTTCAGTAATTGGGGCATATGTTGCCAAGAGTAACCCTTATACAACGAAGAACATTCTTCAATGATTCACTGGTAAAAAGTTGGTGCAATAGCGTAACATAAACCTGATGAAGGATGGAATGAGTCATATTTGTCAACTTTTCCAGAGACTAACAGAGACCTAAGTAGGGGAGAGGGTACAAAAAAGTAAACCTTATAAATTGGAGCTTTAGTGGGTGGAGGGGGTTCAACCTTCTGGACCCCTGGGTTCACATCTGCATTGGCGGTTATGAATCCAGTCGCATTTTACACAACCACGCAGGTAAAATGATGGAAACCCAATGGAGCCCATTATAGTCCATTGGGAGCCATTGGCATTCATGACAGATCTGGTACTGGTGTCGTTGGCATTTTTCAGTTGGAACAGAAATGTGATCACAGAGTCTCAGCCACAACAAGGAGACATTTATAGGACTTAAGAAAACCACTTGTTACACAATCATCTGCTGGTGTCTATATATAACATACCGATACATGGAGCAAGTAGATCAGACGAATGATTGTTACTAAAAAAAAACTCCTACAAAACCAAGACCCAAAACTAGTGCTAATTAAGGATCAAAAAATACTGACAGACCCTGACCAAACGCAACCACCACATGTGACTAACAGTTGTACACAGGCTCTGAAGACGTATATTACCGCCATATAGTGACCATGTAGTGGTTGACACCAGAGTACACAGGCTCTGAAGTCGTATATTACCGCCATATAGTGATCATATAGGGGTAGACACCAGAGTACACAGGCTCTGAAGATGTATATTACCGCCATATAGTGACCAAATAGTGGTAGACATCAGTGTACACAGGCTCTGAAGACGTATATTACCACCATACAGTGGCCATATAGTGGTAAACACCAGTGTACACAGACTCTGCAGACTGTATATTACCTCCATACAGTGACCATATAGTGGTAGACACCAGTGTACACAGACTCTGCAGACTGTATATTACCTCCATACAGTGACCATATAGTGGTAGACACCAGTGTACACAGGCTCTGCAGACTGTATATTACCTCCATACAGTGACCATATAGTGGTATATACCAGTGTACACAGGCTCTGAAGACGTATATTACCACCATACAGTGGCCATATAGTGGTAAACACCAGTGTACACAGACTCTGCAGACTGTATATTACCTCCATACAGTGACCATATAGTGGTAGACACCAGTGTACACAGACTCTGCAGACTGTATATTACCTCCATACAGTGACCATATAGTGGTAGACACCAGTGTACACAGGCTCTGCAGACTGTATAATACCTCCATACAGTGACCATATAGTGGTATATACCAGTGTACACAGGCTCTGCAGACTGTATATTACCGCCATACAGTGACCATATAGTGGTAGATAACAGTTCTATGTAGACGCTCTGCAGAAACATAAGTGATTACACTGCAGTTACATTTAGTGACTCACAGGAGGCATTTTTTTTTTTTATCGGAGTCGTTAAATTTCCCTTCTCTTCTCCATCCAGCCCAGACCGCCATAATGACTTCTCCCGGGCACCACTTGTCTCTGTATAATTTACCCCACAAACATTTTAGAATCCTCAGTTTTCCAGCACATATATACCTATCTACCTACTGGGGGTATGATAAAAAAGCCAGGTATCTACTGTGGGGGATGGGGAGTCACCCATCGTTCCTGTATAAGCTCCCATTAGGTAGGTTTAGAGACCCCCTCCCAGTAGATGTAAAGGTCTCCTCAGTAGGTAGGTATATAGGTTATATGTCCCCCAGTAGCTAGATATATAGATAATAGGGTCCCCCAGTCTTTAGATAGAAAATAGGGTCCCCCCAGTGGGTATCTAGATAATATGGCCCCAGTATATGCAGGCAGGTAATATTGCCCCAGTATATATTTATTAATAGGTTCCCCAGTATAAGCAGGTGATATGGCCCCAGTATAGGCAGGTAATAGGCTCCCCAGTATCGGCAGGTAATAGGCTTGTGACCTGGAAAAAACTGCCTAGCGACTCCCATGCCTAACCCTAAGCCCAACTTAGGGTTAAAGTAAATTTTTTTGTGATTTTTGTCAACATTTTATTTGGCCCTCCCAGAATGGAAATGCTTAGATTCTGGTCATATTCGACAACAACCCAAATCTCTCCATTCAATGATTCACTATGAGGAATCTTATTCTTGCAGAGCCGATAACTTTTTGAAAATTATGAATTGGATAAAATTTGTCATAAAACCGACTAAAGACAAAACCGAACAGAAAACTAATGAATTCATTGTAACAAAAAGTTTTTGATTTAGAAATAGGAATCTTGGTTTTGATTGATTTACAAAAAAATTAATAAATATCCTTAAAAAGAAAAAAAATTGGGAACAAATAATTAGTCGGCGCCGGGACAAGTGACTGATTCATCAATTGTCTTAGACAAAATGAATGTATGAATAGAAAACTGCACAACTGTTGTTAACAATCAAAAAACTCAACTCTAAGGCCGTGTTCACAGGGCTTATTCCCGACGGATTTGTGAGCCGGATTGTGCTCACAAATCCGTCGGGAATAAGGGGCGGGACGGGGGCGGGGCCGGAGCGCGGCGGGGGCGCCGCTCCCTGACCCCATAGACAATGCATTGTTTACGGCGCGTCCGCGCCGTAAATAATGTGCATGTCACTTTCTCCCTCTGCGGCGGATTCGCCGAGCGGGGAGGAGCGACGGAATCCACTGTTCTCTATGAAGCAGTGGATTACCGTAATGCCCGGGCCGGATGGGCGCCATACTGCCGCCCAAACCCGGCGCGCAGTACGGCGCCAATCCGCGGCAAAATAAGCCGTGTGAACGAGGCCTAAGGATGGGGCAAACAATGCGATGTTTATAGGAGACACATCAGGGTGGGTGACACATGACAACAAGACTACTATCCTAAACAGAGGGAGTACAGAGGTGTGAAGTGAGCAGCCCCCTGTATTGACAAATCAGTAGAACAATGGGGCCTCATAGAAAACCATTGGGGTAAGTGATATGGTAATTGTTCTAGACTAGGAGCAGAACATCTGGTACAACAACCTATCTATCAAAGACAATATTCACAGCCAGAGGGTGAGGATCGTCACATTAGACTTTAATATTCCATAGGATTTAACAAATTAGAGGTTAAGGTCAAGTTACAGAGAAATCATCGTTTATTCTCAATTATCTTAATTATGTTTTAGAAATCTACTTTTAATGTTTAAATTCATTTTTGAAATGTTTTGTCTTCCAGCTAATTTTTTTTTCAAAATTTGCACCTACAAAAGTCATTGTTATTACAGTTTACTTCTTATCTCCCCGTGGCCATTACAATTTATTTTTAAATGCAAAAAGATTAAAAAGGAGAAAAAAAACTCTCTCCCCAAAGTTTCCAGGATTCAACAAATTAGAGGTTAAGGTCAGGTGACAGAGAAATCATTCAATTATCAGATGTTTTAGAAATTTACATTCAAGGTTTTAAGTCAATTTTTAAATGTTTTGTCTTTAAGAAAAAAATGTTTTCAAAATTTGTACTTTCAAGAGTCATTTTTAATACAATTTACTTAACTCCTTAGACTATTGCAATTTCTTTTTAAACCTACAAAAAATTTTCTCCCTATAGTTACCAGGATTCAACAAATTAGAGGCTAAAGTGAAGTGACAGAGAAATCATTATTTACTCTCAATTATCGGATGTTTTTGAAATTTACATTTTAGGGTGACATGTCGGAAAATAAGTGCAGCCGCGCCAGTTTATAGGTTGCGTTAAATGAGTGTACAGTGCGCCTCAATGAATGAATGAATGAATGAATGAATGAATGAATGAATGAATGAAGCAGTCAAAAATCTGGCATGTGGTCTACTTTGTATAGTATATTTAAGGTGCCTAATTTAGGCGCATACCAAAAATAGGCATATAGCATACCATTGCTAGCATATTTGATGCGCCTACTTTAGTCGCATTCAAAAGTGTCATACCTGGTATAAAATGCACCACGTTTTGGTGTACGACAGTTCATTTATATAGAGAATATGGTGTCAACAGTTTTTGGACGCAAAATGCACTAAAAAAAATGGTGCAGCCCTCATGGGACATTTTTTGAAAAATTTTGTCTTCCATAAAAAAAAAATCAAAATTGGTACCTACAAGATTAATTTTTTATTACAGTTTACTTGTCTTCTTGGACTTTTACACTTTCTTTTTCACTATACAAACATTAAAAAAGTAATGAAAAATCTCTCCCCATTGTTGCCAGGATTCAACAAATTAGAGGTTAAGGTCAAATGACAGAGAAATCATTATTTACTCCCCAATTTTTGGGAAGTTTTTAAATTTTTACATTTAGGGGGAATGCCCAAAAAAATTTAACCCTTTTCCCAAACGAAAGTTTTAAGGGGCATTAAATGAGTGTTTTGTGCACCTCAATCGTTTCGGACTGGGGTCCCAAGGGGCCCCATGGTGGAGTGATTTAGGGGCCCACCATTTTAAAGCTGTTTCGGGGCCCAACTGTTGGAGTTTATTTTGGGGCCCACCCTAAAGCTACTGTAAATGCCCTGTACCTGCCCCCTATAGTCTTTTCTTTTTGCTTTTTGTATCCCCTTTTCTATGTTTTTCCGGGCATTCCTGAGGTTTTAAATATGCATTTAAAAAAACATCTCCAGGCCCTTACCAATCCTGGGGGGCCATCGGAATTTTTCCCCTATTCCCCCCGGGGGGGTAAAGTCCGGGGCCCTGGCCCTCAATGAAGGGAACCTTTTTAAAAAATTGGTTTGGTGGTCTCCCTTATATAGCATATTTATGGTGCTTTAGTTTGGGGGTGAAAAAACCAAAAAATTAGGCACATAGCTTACCTTTGGTGGGAAATTTTTTGATGAAACCTATTTTTAAGTGCATTCAAAAGTGTCATGCCTGGCTTTAAAAGGGCACCTATTTTTTGGTTTGTACGACATTCATTTATATAGAGAATAGGGGTCAATGGCAAAAATCAGAAAAAAAAAATGGTCGGCTCAAATTTTTCCCCACCCGTTTTTTTAGTTCTTTTTTTTAAACTTTTTTGTTTTCCAAAATTTTTTTTTTAAAACTTTGTCCCTTTTACAAGAGAAAACCTTTTTTCGGAAAAGGTAAAAATTTTTACTGATCTCCCTTGGACTTTACACTTTTTTTTAAAAATTACAAACAAAAAAAAAAATTCATAAAAAAAATCTCTCCTCAAAGTTTTCCAGGATTAAAACAAAAATTAAAGGGGCAAAGGTGGGGTTCCCAGATAAATCATAAATTTGCTCTCAATTATTTTAAAAATTATGTTTTAAATTTAAATTTTTAAATTGTTTAATTCATTTTTTAAGTGTTTTGCCCTTCCCAGTTACATTTTTTCAAAATTTGTCCCAAAAAAATTTTTTTTAAATTTTACAGTTTACTTCTTATCCCCCCGTAAACCACTACAATTATTTTTTTTAAATTTAAAAAACTTTTAAAAAAAAAAAAAAACAAACCCCCCTTTGGCTGCCAAATTCAACAAATTAGAGGCAAAATTAAAGTGCCCGAAAAAAATAATTATTTACTCTATTTTAAATCGGATTTTTTTTAAAATTTACATTTAATGTTTAAGATAGGGAAAACAACGGCAAAATATACTTTTAGTACATTTTTTAAATGTTTTGTCTTCCAGAAAAAATTTTTTTAAATTTTTACCTGCCAGCGTAAGGGCGCATCCCCACGGCAGGGGGACAAAAAAGGGCCCGGGTTTTTTCCCGGGCCGGTATTTTTTTCCCGGTTTTTGGGGCCCGGGCCCCCAAACGGCCGGGGGGGGGACGGCTTTTTTTCCGCGATAAAGCGAAAACAGCCCCCCCTTTTCCTCCCATTGAGATTTTCATATTCTGTCGGGAAAAAGGGAGGGAAAAGGAATGAACATGTTCAATGTTTTGCCCCCCGGGGGAACCCGCGGGGGCAAAACCGTCGGGGGGAAAACCCCCCGTGAGTGGGGACTGCTGCGGGGGTTTTTCCATAGAGCCCCAATTGGGGATAAATTTTCGGCCCGGGTTTTTAAAGGCGGTCTAAAAAAAAAAAAAAAAAAAAAAACCGAAAAACCGGCGGAAAAAACCCGGCCGAAAACCCGGCCGGGGGGACATGGCCTAATTTTTATTTGGGTAGGTACGAGTTTACTTCTTTTCCCCTTGGACTTTTAACATTTTTCTTTTAAAATTTTATACAAACTTTTAAAAAAAGTAAAAACAAAAAATTTTCTCCCTTTGGGTTTTCGGAAAATTCAAAAAATTAGAGGTTAAGGTCAATTTTCAGGGAAAATCAAAATTTACTCTCAATTATCTCAATTATGTTTTAAAAAATTTAAAAATTTTTTAATTTTTTAAAATTTCATTTTTGAATTTTTTTTGTCTTCCACCCTAAATTTTTTAAAAATTTTTTCCCTTTGCTAGAGTAATTTTTTATTCCCCCGGGGGGTTTTTATTTTCTTATCTCCCCCGTGCCCCATAACAATTTTTTTTTAAATGTAAAAAACAAAAAGGGTTTGGACAAGGTTTTTGACAACCCCCAAAAACAGGGGCCCTTATCACCAATTTGGTTTTTTTTTTATAAATTAAAATTGTTACTTCTCTCTTAATTTTTCAATGGGACAGAGTTTCAGCCTCCGTCCAAAGGGGAATTCTAAAATTAAAAAACATATGTTAGAAGTTTTCCTGATGGGCACAAAAAATTTGGTGGGGAAAAGGTGACATGAATGGGCTGTGGCCCTCTGGCACCCCAAGCTCTATGGCTTCCATCCTAAATAAAGCCGGTAGGACCATTAAAATGTCGACCATATCCCAATTACTTTACGGGCTTCTACATGGGCAACGTATTGGCCGGCCAAACCCTTGTAAGAATGTCCTTTCCCTATAATGTCCAAGGCACTGAGGTCAGTCTATTGGTCAGCTGGTCCCATCTTCTTTGGCATTTTTTCCCTGTATATCTCCTTCAGTAATTGGGGCATATGTTGCCAAGAGTAACCCTTAAACGAAGAATGTTCATCAATGGTAAAAAGTTTGGGGGGCAATAGCCCCAACATAAAACTGGGTGAAGGGTTTGGAATGGGTCATATTTGTCAACTTTTACTGAGACTAACAAAGATCTAAGTAGGGGAGAGGGTACAAAAAAGGACACCTTATAAATTTGAGCTTTAGTGGGGGGAGGGGGTTTTAATTTCTGGGAAAAAACCCCCGGGTTCCCCATCTCCCTTGGGGGTTATGGAAAACCCCGTCACATTTTTTCACAAAACCCCGCAGGTAAAAAAATTTTAAAACCCAATGGAGCCCCCTTTTTAGTCCCCTTTGGGGGGTTTTTGGCTTCATGACAGATAGGTACTGGTGTCGTTGGGGATTTTTTCAAAACGGAACCCCAAAATTTTATACAAGGGCTCGGAAAAAAAAGGAGACATTTATAGGGAAAAAACCTTTGTTACACCCATTTATCTGCTGGTGTTCTATAGGGGGCCAAAAACATTTCCTGGTTGGGGTCCCTTTGGAAAAATGGGGGGGTTGGGGTTTACTGAAAATTTTGCTTCATGGATATTTAATTTGAAAGAAATGATTCCCGATATTTAAAAAAAGACTTTCCCGCTGTAAAAACCCCCAATAGTGTTTAAGGGGGCTTTAGCCAAAAGGGCCTATCAAAGGGCCCGTTCAGAACCTTCTAAGGGGCCCAGCATTTTTCCATGCATCCTGTTTTTTTTCCCCCGCGTGCCCAGAAAACTTCATGCACCCCTTAAAAAACAACAAAAAAAAACCCTTTAAAAATTTTTTATCACACCAAACATGGTTTTGGGTGTAGGTTTCCGGCTATTGTTTATAGGGGTAATGGTCTTTGTGTTTGAAAATTTAGGTTTTAGCCAGCTTTGGGTTCTCTTTGTTTCCCCAGGGGGTATTAAACAAAATTTAAAACTGGAATGGGGGGAAACACTTATCAAGGCTCCTGCTTTTGGGTGGTGTCCATTCTGGGAGGGAAGCTACAAAGACAAAAATTTAGATTTTAAACCAACATTTAGAAAGGAAACCCAAGGGTTTTTGGGATGAAAACCCTTCCTGGAAAACCAAAACTTCTCTCCCGGGAAATTAAAACCCCCCAAAATGGAAGAGAAGAAATTCCCCAAAATGGACAAATTTTAGGGGGGCATAGTAGCTCCCCACAAGAAACCCAAGGGGCTCTAAAGGAGAAAGGGGCAAGCACCTGGGGAAGGAAAAAAAAAAAAAAAAAAATTTCCCCGAACCCCAAACCTCCCCTACTCATTACCTGGCCCCTGATTCACTGGTAAAACAGGCTTTTCCCGAAAAGAACTCAAGCTGTTCCAGGTTAAAAGCCCCAGTATGTGGGGGCAAAAGGTTTTTTCTCTCAGGAGGGTGGAAGGTGACCTCTTTTTAAAATCTCAGGAAGTGGGGCTTCATGCTGGGGGTCAAATCATGGGCCTTTTGCTGCAATTTTTTTGCTACTTTTTATCACCCAAAATATAATTGGGCCCCGGACCCTGTGATTGGAACCTTGCATGTTTAAACAGTTCAGCAAACACCTGCAACTTTTTCCTGGGAAGAAAGTACTGAAAAAATTTAGGGGGTGGCGTTCACAAAATTTTTTTATTTTTTTGGTTTTAGATTTTACAGGAGATCAGGGGGGGGACCGGGGGGGTTTTTCCCATTCTTCCAAGGGGGGTTACAAAGGATGGAAAGGGCTTCCCCCAGGGCATAACTTGTTTCTAAAGACTGCTTTCCCCAAAAAGGGGAGGCCCATTCATGGGCGCTAGAGTTTAAATTTGGGGGGGGGACCTCTTATGACTACTGTTTTTTTTCAAAAAATATTTGGGGGGGGTTTTTCCCAATATTGTTTTTAAAAAGGGTTTAAACATCAAAATGTTTTAAAATCGGGACAACTTGCAGGTTATATTAAAACCCCCAAAAAAGGCCCCATGCATTCATACATTTGGTGCTTGTTGTGTTTGGCCCCTTTTCTCTAGACACTGGGGCAAATACCCTTTTTAACATAAAAACCCCTTTTTTTAGGATTGTTCTCCATTTTTGTAAAAAAATTAATTTCTCCATGTTTATTATTTTCTCTAGGAATGACCGGGCCCAGAGCCGTAACCTAAAGCCCCCGGGCCCCAAAATGCAAAATCTGAAAACCCCCTTTCCTACCTTATTAATTTATAATATTGATATTATCTTTTGTGGGGAAAGGGGCCTTTTTGGGCCCTTTTCCAGGGAACGTAGAGGTGCTATGTCTGCACCCCCATAGCACACCCCGGGGGGGACAAATTCCTTCATTAAATTCATTTTAAAAATTTTTACCCACAAATACCTTCTGATACAAATGTACCTGGGCTTTAGGATTATTAGGTTTCTTTTCATCCGTTTTTTTAAGTTATTTTATACTTTTAAAGTTTTTTTTATATTTTAAAAAAATTAAATCACCATTTTCTGAAAGTCCATTCCTCATTACTAATATCATGGATCAATAGCCCCTTATACAGGGGGGCCCCTGTAATCTGAATGAAAGGTCACAAACTCTTCAATGCATCTAAGAATATTTTGGGGGGTTTTGAAAAGTAGTAAATAGGGGGGTTCAACCTCAGCAGTTTGTTGTAGAATCCATGTGTTCCCCCTAAAAACCCCCTTCAGATGAATGGAACCAATGTTGGTCCTGAATTTTGGACAGATCGCCCTTTTTGGAAAATTTGCCCAAAGGGAAAAATCTTTCCCCCCATCCATATTGCCCCCCAACCCAAGGGGCCCCAAAGCAATTACAGAGGAAGGTCAGATCCGGTAAAAGCAAACCCATTGTTAAAGCCTCTATTGGTCTGTCCCCTCCCCCCACTCCCCCTGAGTTTTATTTTTCCCTCCCTTTTAACATGTATTTATGTTATATTTTACTCTTTTTAATTTATTCCAAAAAGCAGAAGATTTTTAGGTGATCCTTCCTTGAGTTTTAATTATAGGGTCACTATGATTATTTGTATTGTACCCCCTCGCTTTTCCCATGCATGCCTCATCGGGACAAACCCCCCCTTTTGAGAAAAATGCCACCAGGACCACCATTGATCATGGGAACAGGGTCCCTCATTAGCATTTGAATGTGGTCGGGCGAGTGTGCTGCTCTTCTATTCAACTCTATGGGACTACCAAAGATGGCCTGGACTTGGCTTTTTTTGGCACTCCTTTAGATTTTGAATGGAGTAGGAAAACACATCCCCGACTATAACTCTATTAAAACTTGGGACCCCATTTTCATGATTGTTGGTGGTCACAGAAGTGGGACCCCAGTGATATCTTTATCATCTAATATGCAACCAAGCATCATGTAATCACATTAAGTCAGTCGGACCATGAGCTGCTCTGGTTCATGGACCAACGTGAGGGACCACCTCCATCAGGTCTACAAACCTTCATAGTGCATAAGGACAAAGATGGTCCCAATTGAAGAAATCTGTTCAAACACATGATGGTCACCGGGGGAGGAAACTGAAGAGGCCTGTATACAGCTAGTATGGAGCACAGCAAGGCTGCAATAAGTGACCTCATGGCTGCACAATTGTCCAAATTAAGGGCTCTACCTTTTGCTTCCCCCTATTTCCATGTTCTCTGTAGAACTAGTTTAATCTGTTCTTAGTTTTGTATGCTCCAATGTAATTGTTATATTTCTATTTTTAATATTATATTTAAATACATTTACAAAATTAGAATTTCACTTTGATAACATCAAACAATGACAAAATCTTTTTCTTTACATCTCAAGTACATTTACATTTTATTCTCAACCATAGTCTGACATTTTCTGATCTTTATTTTAGGTTCTGAAAGATCCAACCAATTCAAAAGCCAAAGGAAACTACTGGAAGGTTGATTTGAGTAAGATCCCTCCGGAGGCTATGAAGATTCAGAACACAGCGGTCATTGGGCAGAACACGTACAAGCCTGACCTGTCTGAGTTCATCTTTCAGGGATGTTACCCGCACCCCCCAAGACATAGAGACACCCACAGACCCGAACCGGAAGCCGCCGCTCAAGCCAGCTCTTCCGCCCCAGACCCTGCGTCGACTTTCCCAGCGATCCTGTTGAACCTTCCTACGTCCTACTCCAGACTTGTTCCCCCTAATGTAGTGGCCCCTCCTAGTCCACACCCATTTAAACTGTACCCTCAGTTAACCCATTATTCAAGCCCTCCCTACCAGAGTAACCCTTACCAAGACAGGAGGGAGCTCTACTCCTCCAGCCGACAACCCCAGATACCCCAGGTACCCCAGATATCCCAGATACCCCCCTCTCCCAACGTCCTATTGGAATTAGGAGCCCTACAGCTGTTTATCCACCCAATAGGACAGTGTATGAGGTCCCCATACCCCCCGCTCCTCCTGGGTACGTTCCCAACCAAGGTATGTACGTTGATCCCTTAGTACCTAATGCAGGTCTTCTTGGCTGCAGACACCCAGGAATATATGGGTAACTAAGCAAAGTGTCTTCTGAGTCTAGGTTTAGCACTTTAGTTTTATTGGCTCCTAAAAAAAACCTTCTAGATCCCAAAGGCCCAAACACCTGTCCAAGTTGGGCAATGTCTTATTGACAATGTTTATCACTTGTTGCATTTCAATTTGACCCTTGTCCTGTATGTGTGAATGAAACCCCTGTCCTGTATGTGTAACTGAGACCCTCCTCCTGTATATGTGAATGAGACCCTCTGAGTTCAAGACTTGAACTTTTAACCATGTCTCCATGATGTAATCAAAAAGGACTTCCCCTTCCATGGGAGACTGTGTAACCCAGGCATCCTCAAACTGTGGCCCTCCAGCTGTTGGGGAACTACAACTCCCATCATTCCCACTGTTATAGATTATATAAATGCATGATGGGAGTTGAAAGTTTCCCAACAGTGGAGGGCCACAGTTTGGGGATGTGGTGAAACCCCTCCGAAGTCATTCCTGGGATCTAGAATGGGCCCCAGGACCCCCCTGTTTCAATAACCCTTTCGGGTAGGGCTTGTCCTTTTGGTACCAAAGGTATGATGTAGTGTGTGCAAAAATACTAAAAATGTGTAAAATACTAACCCTTTAAATGGGATAAAAAAAAATCAATAAAAAATTTAAAACCCAAAATTCTCCCAAAAAATTTTTAAATTTCTTCAAAATCCCATTTTATTGTTCAAATTTTTTTATAAAAATTTAAAAAAAATCTGCAAAAATGAGGTATCCAGGGTGACCCCCATAAACCCTAAAAGAGATAAACTTTTTAAAAAAATCACGGGCCCAAAAATTGTTTTTTTTCTATACCCCGGGTTTAAAAAAAATTATATATTATTTGTGCCCCAACTGGGCCCAAAAAAATGAAACCCTTGCTAAAAGGGTTTTAAAATGTTTTTAAAACCACAAGTAAAGGGTTGTTTAAAAAGGGCAGGGGGGTTTTAAAAAGAAAAAATTGAGCCGGATTTTTAAAGGGGAAGTTTTCAAATTGAAAAATAAAATTTTTTGTAAAGGGGGGGCCGGGGGGGCTAGAAGTTTTAAAAATTAAATCCTTACCCCCCGTTTCCCCCCATTGCTCCCCGCCCCGGGAAAACTACCAGGGGTTCTGCTCCCCTCCCCCCCCGGTTTTTGGCCAGACACAGAGGGGGATGCTCCTGCCCCAAATTCCCAAATAAACCCGGCGAGCTAGGAAATTGTCACTGTGACTTGCCGAATTTGAGATTCACAGGCGCCATTTTCATAGGTGGTTCCCGTCTGTGGGAAAGATTTCATATTGCTATACTATCGGTTAAAACCCCAGGGAAAATGTTCATGGGTTCTTTCGCCCCCCCAAATCTATAGAAGGTACTGAATTTGAGTGGGGGGAAAAGGGAAAAGCAGCAAGTAAGGGTGGGGACCCCGATAAGTTTAAAACTTTTTTTATTGATCATAAAAAATTGGGAAAAAACTGAAAATTGGGTAAAAGGGAACAATTTAATTTTAGAATTTTAAATTTTTAATTAAACCCCAAATTTTTTTCCCTTTCCCCCCCACGACCCATTTTTTTAAATATGGGCATGTGTCACTTTATGGGGGGGAAAAAAAAGATTTTATCCTTTTTCCATCTTGGGATTTTAAAAGGGGTTTTTCCTAAACACTTTTTGCTTTAAGTTACTATGAAAAAAATTGGGGCAAAGAATCCCTTTTTTAAATTTGAAAAATAAACAAAATGTTAAAGAAAATTTTTAAAAAAATTACATTTTGTAATTTTGTCCCCCCCTCAGTTAGGGCCCGGAATATTGGGGTCCCTGCAGGGAGGGTTTTTAAAGGGGCCCATTTATTTTTGGCAGGTAATATAGGTTTCCCCCCAGTTAGGGGAGGTTTTCTATAGGTCCCCCCCAGGAAGGTAAATAAGGGCCCCCCCCGTTAGTCAGGTATCTTTAGGTCCCCTCAGGAAGGTTTTATTTAAAAGGGGGCCCCCGTTAGGGGAGGTAATTAAAAGGGCCCCTAAAATTTATTGTTTTTCCCCCCGTTTTGGAAGGGATCCTAGGTCCCCCCGTTAGGCAGGTTAAAATATATATGGGCCCCCTCAGTTAGGGAGGTATAAAAAAACCCCCATTAAAAATTAATAAAACTAATAAATTTCCTTACCTTTTCCCTTTTTCCCGGCCCAGAAAATTCCTTTTTGTGCCCAACACTTTCCGGTTGATGTCATAAAGCCCCGGTTTGGGGGCCAAATCCCCTTTGGGGAGCCCCCTTTTGTGCAGCCCCAGGGGTGGTTTTTGGGCCGGGGAGAGGAGAGGGGGCGGAGGCAATTTAAAATCCCTTATTTCCCAAATTTTCCCATTTTAAACGCTTTCGGAGAGAGGTGGGCCCCCTTCCCCCAATTGGGCCATGACCCCCCTGTGTCGGGGCCCCCAGGGAAATGTGTTGGGGGCCCCCCCCCCCGCATTTTTTCCCGAGTAAACCCCGGTGTGGGTCCCCGGCCCCGGGTTTTGCATCAATCCATGCCTCCCGTCACTCCCGCTGTGGAATTTACTTTCCCAAAGCCCATTTGGCTCACTTCTGGTTTCCCCAGGTTTTCCCCTATGTCTTTGGGAAAAGGGGAAGTGAAATCAGACAAGAAAGTCATGCAAACAGGTAAAGAAGCCACTTTCGGGTCCCCCAAAAAAAAGGCAAAAACTCTTTAACTTAGGGGTTTGGTTAAAAGTTAGGAAATTTGAGAAATTTAATAGGGCTGGAAAAAAAATTGGTTGGGGGGTTTTGGGCGTCCTGACCCCCAAACATTATCACAAGTTTGGTTTAAACCGTGTGAAAACCCCAAAAGGGACCTGTTTTAAGCAAAAAACTAAATTTTAACAACTGACAAAACGTCCCCCGGGCAAAAGCTGAAAGGGAAGTTATCCCCCTTAAAAAAAAAACCTATCCCTAAGCCCAATTTTTGGGGTTTAAAGGGCAATGTTTGTCAAAAAAATTTTTTTGAATCTTTCCAGAATTGGGAAAAAACCCTTTGATTTCTGGTTTAGATTGAACAACAAAAAACCCAAAACTGAAACAAAACAAATAATTATGACCTTGAATGTCCTAAATGAACTAAAGATTTTTCCCTCTCCAGTCAATGATTCACTATAGGAATCAAATTCTTGCAGAGCCGATGGTTTTTAAAATTTTTTTGAATTGGATAAAATTTGTCATAAAACCGACTAAAGACAAAACCGAACAGAAAACTAAAGAATTCATTGTAACAAAAAGTTTTTGATTTAAAAATAGGAATCTTGGTTTTGATTTATTTATGACAAAAAAATGTATAAATATCATTGAACAGAAAAACAATTGTGAAGAAATAGGAGACAGACGCCGGGACTAGTGACCGATTCACCAATTGTCTTAGACCAAATGAATGTTTGAATAGAAAAGTGCACAATTGTTGTTAAGAATCAAAAACCAAACTCTAAGGTGAGGCAAAGAATGGATGTTTATAGGAACCATCAGGGTGGGTGATACCTGACAACAAGTCTACTCTCCTAAACAGAGGGAGTACAGAGGTGTGAAGTTAGCAGCGCCCTGTACTGACAAATCAGGAGAACAATGGGGCCTGATAGGAAACCATTGGGGTAAGTGATATGGTGATTATTGTAGACAAGTAGCAGATAATCAGGTACAATAACCAATCTATCAAAGACAATATTCACAGCCAGAGGGTGAGTGACAGAGAAATCATTATTTACTCTCAATTATCGGATGTTTTAGAAATTTACATTCAAGGTTTTAAATCAATTTTTAAATGTTTTGTCTTCAAGAAAAAAATGTTTTCAAAATTTGTACCTTCAAGAGTCATTTTTATTCCAATTTACTTAACTCCTTGGACTATTACAATTTCTTTTTAAACCTACAAACATTAAAAAAGTTAAAAATATATATATATATCTCCCCATAGTTGCCAAGATTCAGCAAATTGAGTTAAGGTCAAATGACAGAGAAATCATCAATTATTGGAAGCTTTTGAAATTTACATTTAGGTCGACATGCTAGAAATAGTGTTGAGCGATTACGTTGGCTATCGACATCGGGCGATAGTCGATAGTCGGTGCCACCATCGATATGTATTTCGATAGTCGATCATCACACACGATGACCATTAAATTCTTATGGAGAGCAACCTACACCTTATTCTTACGACCCAAACAGGGCTGGAGAAGCTGGAATTAACATCCAACAACAGTCAAATGGATACGTGCTACATCTTCGGCAACACTTACTGTAGTTATAAAAGTCAACAGAAAAACAAAGTCACAGACATGTCACTATCCCTGTCTTGTACCACAGCCTGACCCTTAAACCCTGCATCACCCACAATTTAAAAAGTGGCCAGAAGCAGTAATGATTTGAACCATCATTTCACATTTGAACTGGAAATTGAATATCCCTGTCCTGGAACGCAGGCATGAACCCTAAATAACCTGCATGACCCACAGATTAAACAAGTGCCGGAATAAAGGAGTCCTTTCACCACCATTTTTAGTTGAACTGAACATTGACAACCCTGCGTCCGTAAAGTGGGCCGCAGCATGAGTCCCTGTTAAACCCCTGTCACTGAAACAATCCCACAGGAAGGATAAAAAGTGCCCTATCATGAGAAAAAGGAGCGTCTCTTTCAACCAACGCAGGTTATATTTGAACTGGACATTGAGACAATAACCTCCTGACCGCATATTGACCAATAATCCTGTCTGACTCCACAGATTAAAAAGTGCACAGGAAAAAGGAGTCTTCAAACCACCATTTTAGTGAACTGAACACTTGACAAACCGTCCTGGCTCGCAGCATGACCCTTAAACCTGTCTGACCCACAATTAAAAAGTGCCGGAAAAGGAGTCTTTCAACCACCATATTTATTGCACTGGACATTGACTTACCTGGTCCTGGACCCGCAGTAAGACCATTAAACCTGTCCTGACCCCAGATTTAAAAAGTGCCCTCCGGAAAAAGGATCTAATCTAACACCATGTTAGTTCGAACTGGAACAATTGAACTATACCAGTCCTGTGCCACATCATGACCAACAGGGCGGAGTTACAGTGGGTGCGATGAGAGCCCAGGCTGGCATCCCGTCATCCTATTACACGCAGGTTAAAATGCCCTGATGACGCACACGAAAACTGTCGTGCTGAAGGGCAAGTGCGGAAGCGAAGTGTGAGAACTCCAGCCTTCCTCTGTACACAGTCAATACCAGGTACGCTTGCCCCTCACAGTATGAGTGCGGACCAATTGACATCACTTGGAAATACTGTGGTTAAACGCTCACTGTTTCCCCAGTCCCTTTATCTTGGCATTCTTTTTCTCCGACTCAACGTTGCTGGAGAAATCGGTCGTCTGTACTTTGTTCTCTGTCCGTGTTCCATACTCGCCATGTCCTCTGAATGAACCTACAGTCATGCTCAATTTTTTGCACTGTACCGTCCCTTGACAATTCAGAGGAATTTTTGGGTGGGGACAGCTATTTTTGTACAATGCAAGTTTTTTAGTAGTTTAATTCTAGAAAACCACAATTTTTAAAATAGGAATCGGGAAGTCCCACCATGTCTTGGTTTCTCTTTTTTTTTAGATTAATATTAATGGGTTGTCGTCAATACAGGGATTCATAGCTATGTTAAAGATCTACCAAAAACAATACATTTTGCAAAATGATTCCATTAACAGTGTCCAACTCCCTATTCACTGTCTCTTGCAGACAGGCGACCATCACAGCCCTTCGCCGAAGCCACTCTTGACAATTGTGAAGAACAAATGCTCTGTTAGATCAACAACATTTTTTATAATAGGACCTGTAAGTATCGCTTGCAATGTCGCAAAATTAGCCCCCAACGAAATTCAAAACATGACCCCATGAGCCACTTTGGTGAACAATTGTGAAGGAACAAATGTCCTGTTTTAAAACAACATTTTTTATAATAGGGACCTGTAGTATAGCTTGCATGTTCACAGCAAAATGTCGGCCCCAAAAATTCAAAACAAGCCTTGACCCATGAGCCACTTTTTGAACCATTGTGAAGAACAAATGTCTATTAGATACAACTTTTTTTAGAATAGACCTGTAGTATTGCTGCATTTCAAGCAGAATGAAACACTCAAAAAATTATAAATATGACTTTCTCAGCCACTGTTAAAATTGTGCAGGCAACATGACCCCAAAACCATTGAAATGGCGAAAAATTCATCCTAAAAGATGAAGTGATAAATGGAATATGGTTTTGTCCAATGAAACCTTGGTGTCTTTTACAGTCTCCGCTCACAGCAACAACGCAGGCAAAAAGAAACTGTTGGGGGAGCATGAGGAATAAAAATTGCAGTAACGAAATGAAATCAATTTAAAAATAATTTTTCAGAGAGACCATTTTCTGTTTGGAGTAGGATGTGAGTTAAACCTGGCCAACTAATCGGTGACCTCGGCAATTGGGGCGCACAACATCATCAGAGATCCTTGCCTGATTCATCTTGATGAAAGTCAAACGATCCGACATTATCTGTGGAAAGCCGGATGCGTTTGTCTGTAATGACTCCGCAGCTGTGCTGAAGGTACCGCTCAGATATGACGGCGGCTGATGGCAGGACGAACACCCTCTATCGGCGTGCGAGCAGCTCGGGCCATTCGTCCATTTGGATACCCAGAAGTCTATTGGGTCCCGGAACACTACAAAAACATCGGTGTTTGAGTCCGCGAATAGTCGTGCACCATGATCTTAAGCTGTCTCTGGTGTTGGTATGTGTGCCTGCATTGCATGCGTTGGTGAGCGTGGTAAATAAAGAGTTGCCAAGAGGTCACACCATTAGGCTTCTGCCACCTGTGCCATGCTGCTCGCTGCTGCTGCTGCCGCTACGGCTACTTGGCACTCTACTGCTGTCACGTCCTGCGCGTTGTTCCACCGTGACATTTGAAGAACGTGAAGCAGACGCAACAGATTTCTCCAGTTTGATCAATCAGCAAGGTCTCCATTTCCTGCATTTTACTCTCTATTTGGGTGGGTGGAAGGAAGTCTGAGTTTTGATTTTCACTGT
Organism: Phyllomedusa bahiana; assembly: GCA_025379985.1. Taxonomy (NCBI): domain Eukaryota; kingdom Metazoa; phylum Chordata; class Amphibia; order Anura; family Hylidae; genus Phyllomedusa; species Phyllomedusa bahiana. The sequence continues at coordinate 16,338 of JAODAL010023388.1, read as the reverse complement.
ACCCAGGGATCCAGAGGGTGGCCACCCAGTAACTGTTGTTCATCTTGATGGCCTTAATGCGAGGGGGAACAAAAAAATTTCCTGTTGGAGGAAATAGGAGCCATCCAAGCACTCATGTGAAGAGATGGAGCTTGATTTCCCAAGCTCTGGGTCGAGGGGCACTAGCAACTGATCTTCCTCATCTTCCTCTCCGCCCAATATCCAGCAGCCAACCTCTTTCAAGGCAGGGACGTCGGTAACATCGGTGTCTAGGAATACCTCACCTCCTCTCCTCCTCCCTGCCTCCGGCACAAGCTTCAACGCAGCCCTAGACTTGCTTAGAGATGAATGCACCCTGAGAGCTGATGCGCCACTTTTGCACTAGCTCAGGACCCCGAAACCACAGCCTAATGAAGAACCGATGAAATGTGAAACTGTCCGGGCTTGGTGGAGATTGATGAGAGAAGCTTCCGTGTCCGCATCTGTGTCCGTCTCCTCCTCCGTCGCTGGCGGGACACCTGTTGTTTCACAGTGTCCAACATCGTTCCAGAACTAAGATCACCACATGCCCATGCGACAAGGGCATTGTCCGCACTGACTATTTTGGTGGCTTCTTCAACAACTGGCAAGGATGGAGCATAGCTCTGTTCACCTTCCCTCCACTCTCGGTGGCTCAACACCCCGTTCACTTCGTACTGTGCGTAATGGCATTGCGCTGCTGCCACAATCGCTTGGAGCATGGATGGAGGTTGGAATTCCAACGTGTTGCCACATCACAATGACGACGGTTGACGGGGAAGGCCGAGCTGAACGCCTGCAACGCTGTCAGGCGGGAAAACCCCCCGAAAAAAAGCAGGGTATGCGAACGCGAGAAGTGCGAAGCTCAGACCTACGAGCCTTCTTCAGCAGGCAGTCCAGACCCGGGTACTCTTTAAAATTTCTGGACACCAGGTTCATGACATGTCCAGGCAAGGATTTGCTCCAGCCTACCGATCATTAAGGCGTGCCAGCAGAATTTCCGCCGTTATCCGACATACCACCCCTTGCCTGGCAACACAGGCTTCTTGTCACCCAGCCAGCGCTCGGATCTTGTTCGGAGGAGCCGTCCACTAAGCTCCTGTGTGGGGGAACCGGTCATGTCCAAGACAGATAAATTTCAAAACGGCTTGGTTTCTCTGGGCACGTTGTGCCACCAAGAGGACCTTAGGGGAAAGACGCCCCTGCATATGCAGCAACCATCCCAGCGTTTTTTTAAGAGCGTGCCCAGAGCCTGAGAGCCACCGTCACCCCCAGAGACATCCACCCAGCTCATCCAGTGGAGCTTCCACAGAGATATAGCGGCCTTGGCCGTGCTTACTAGTCCATGTGTCGGTGGTACAGATGGACTTTTCCGGACACAGATGCAGACAACGCACCAGCTGAAATTTTAGATGACACGTGGCTGCCAGGGCAGGGACGGCTTTTCTGCAAAGAAATGCCTGCTCGCCATCGTGTATTGGGGCAGCAGGGCCCATGACGTGGCGGAACCCATCTGTGTCCCCCTAGGACGGAAAGGCAACTATTTTCCAAGGCCAAAAGCCTGCATGCCACATTTCAGGCTTTGGCTTTGTGATGGTTTGTTAAAGTGTTTCTTCTGCTCCAAACACCTCTGGAAGACAGAAGGCTGGCTGCTAGACTGAGGTGGCCGCTGGAAACGGCGTGCAGGGTCATCAAACTGGCAGAAGGAGAAGGGTATGAAGGGTCTCTGGTGGCTGCGGTGGTACTTGGACGACGGTGGAGGCTGAATACGGAGGCTGATCCTGATCATCGACGCTGAGATACATGTGGCAGCTGAGGAACGCTTGTTGGTTGGCGGAGGAAAGGAGGAGCGGATGACAGAGGGTTACAGTGGTTGGAAGCCACGGCGTCCGTCTGGCCTTTTTGGCCAAGTGTTCCTCCATTCAACTCATGCATTTTGCTCGGCATGTGACTAGACATGTTGGTGGTGTTAACCACTTAAGCGTTCTTGCCTCTACATATGCGTTACGGCAAAGGCGCATATGACATCCGCTGGGTGAATCAGAGGCCCTTGCTCAAAGAAGGCCCAGGCTTGAGAGGTCCTGGACCTTTTTGACGGCGAAAAGCAGGCCCGGGTTTTGCCTGACCAGCGGCAACAACAGCAACTTTCTGCGACCACCCTCCCCCTTTTTTTGTGGGGGCCCGTATTACACTACCCCTCATCTTCCTCCCGTCCACTGAGAAGCGCTCGCAAGAAAATTCTGGGGAAAAGACCACGAGGAAACCCAAATTCGTCATCATCATCATCATCAACCCCCAGGTAATTTGGGGTCGCCCCTACTTTCTGCACCCAGAAGCTGCGCTCAACAAAAAGGGGCCTGCAAGGCGTTGCCGCCCCGCCCGGGATTTTTCCGATTGACCGCCCCCTTCTCCCCTCTGAGGCACTAACGGGGCTCAGAGCAACTAAATCATCCCTTGATTTTTTTAACATCCTTCTCCCCCCAACCGCATTTGTCATCAAAGAGGGCTTCAACAATGGATTACCACAGTGGGGGGTACACGAGTTTACAATTGGCTGCTTCATTTTGGACGGATGCGATATGCGATGACGCATTTTGGCCGGTGACTGCGAGGACGAGGAGTAAGACTGCTAGATCAGGGTTGCATTTACCACGAAGACAGATTGGGGACGATGTTCTTACTTAATTCACAGGGCCCCGACCCAGCGATGATAGGCCTGACGGTCCTGCCTGACGATCCGCGGCATGCGTGTTGTCGCCGCCGAAAGGGGCACCTCTCTCGGGACCTCTACCCCATGTGCAAAAACCCCCCTTTCTCGCTTAAACCACCTGCATTTCGCCCCATGTTCAAAATATAAAAATTTAAAGGTAGGAATAGTTTTGGGAAAAACTCTTTTTAAAAAACAGCAAATCAAAACTATTCTCAAATCCCTCAATCAAAACAAAATCTGGATTCAAAATTTTAAATGCAAAGGGGTCTCTTCAACAAATCTGGACTGGGGAAAAGTGCAAAAAACCTATCTTTTATGTTTTTTCGTATAATACCGGTATTTTTTGCACCTTTCAATCACCTGTGGGGACTAAAAATTGGCTGTTTTTAAAATTTCGTGCAATTCGTCCATAACAAAGCTTATGCGCCAAAATCAAAAAAACACTTTCGTTTTTGTTTTTGTAAAACACGGTATTTTTTCAAACCTTCAATTCACCTGTGGTGACTATAAAATTTTCTTTTTCAGATTTCGTGCAACTGCGTCAATGAACAAAACGAGTCGCCAAAGTCAAAAAACCCCGTATCTGTTATGTTTTCGTATAATACACGTATTTTTTGGCCTTTCAATTCCCTTTGGTACTATAAAATTCGTTTTTAAAATTTTCGTGCAACTCGTCAATGAAAAAAGCTGTATGCGCCCAAAATCAAAAAACACGTTTAAATGTTTTGTTTTCGATAATACAAAGGGATTTTTTTTCACCTTTTAATTCACCCGTGGACTATAAAATTGCTGTTTTAAGAAATTTTCGTCAAGCTCGTCAATGAACAAAGCGTAGTGCCCAAAGTCAAAAAAAAACATATTGTTTATGTTTTCGTATAATAAAAACCCGGGATTTTTTTCACCTTTTAATTCCCTGTGGTGACAAAAATTGCTGTTTTAAGATTTTCCAAGCTGCGTCAAGAACAAAGCTGTAGTCCCAAAGTCAAAAAAAACTTCTGTTATGTTTTCGTATAAAAACACGGGATTTTTTTCACCTTTTTAATTCACCTTGGTGACTATAAAAGCTGTTTTAAATTACGGGAACTGCGCAAAAGAACAAAGCTGTAGAGAGACAAAGTCAAAAAACACATATCTTTATGTTTTCGTATAATATACGGTAAATTTTTTTCACCTTTTAATTCACCTGGGGACTATAAAAGGGTGTTTTTAAATTTACGTGCAAGCTGCGCAAAAACAAAGCGTAGTGCGCCAAAGTCAAAAACACGTACTGTTATGTTTTTTGTAAAACACGGGATTTTTTTTCACCTTTCAATCACCTTGGCTAAAAAATTGCGGGTTTTTTAAAATTTTCGTGCAACGCGTCAATGAACAAAGCTGTAGTGCGCCAAAGTCAAAAAACACGTATCTGAAATGTATTCGGATAATAAAATGTATTTTTTGCACCTTTCAATTCACCTGTGGTGACTATAAAATTGCTGTTTTCAGATTTACGTGCAAGCTGCTTCAATGAACAAAGCTGTAGTGCGCCAAAGTAAAAAAACACGTATCTGTTATGTTTTCGGATAATAAAATGTATTTTTTGCACCTTTCAATTCACCTGTGGTGACTATAAAATTGCTGTTTTCAGATTTACGTGCAAGCTGCGTCAATGAACAAAGCTGTAGTGCGCCAAAGTCAAAAAACACGTATCTGTTATGTTTTCGTATAATACACGGTATTTTTTGCACCTTTCAATTCACCTGTGGTGACTATAAAATTGCTGTTTTCAGATTTAAGTGCAAGGTGGATATATGAACAAAGGTGGAATGGGTAAAATTGAAAATGAACACCTATCTGAAATGTATACTGATAATAAAAGTGGAGTTTTGCACCTAACACAGAGACCTGCAGTTACTAGAAATGATGTGTATCCTAATATAAGTTCAGGCTGCCCAATATCCAGGAAATATTTCAATAGCAAACTGTTAATAATAAAGCTATTGCAATGTCTACACTAAGTCTTGGTGAACTTTATCCAGTATTCTTTATAGAGCTTGTCTGTGTTCGCCCGCGGGGAGCTCCCCCCCACCCCCCCCCCCCCCGCTCCCACCGTGACTTTACAGCGGTAGATGCTCCTTTAAAATTCTCTACCTAACTACATAAAATCTTCCAATCTCTAATCTAACTAAATTGTAAGGATCACAGCTAATAGTAGAGGTTTCTCTGTGTAGAAATAGAATAATCTCGCTGAGCTGTTTGGCCACAGGCAGAGCGCAGGTCCTATCCCTATGAGACGCTGAGAGACACTGAGGCTGAACAGGAAACGCTGTTCTATGTAAAACGAGGTCATGTGATTTTTCCAGCCAATCGCAACCATACACATCCCAGTCATGACGTCGCACACACATCTCACCCTGCTCTATTCTGTAATGTGATTGCTGGACGCCAAAATTACAGGAAGCGCCGAAAATGGCGCGATCTTAATAGATGATGCACAGATTTTAGCCTTAATTATCGCATGATCTAAAAATTTCGATCACCATAAAAACCTTGCCGATTTCAACATTGTCGATAATAATCGCTCAACACTAGTTAGAAAATAAGCGCTTCCACGCCAGTTTTAAAGTGCATTACATGAGTGTATAGTGCGCCTCAATCAGTCTCGGACTGGGGTGCCAAGGGCCCACAGGTGAAGTTGATTCTAGGATCCCACCAGTTGAGCTGTTTCTGGGCTCCCCTGGTGGAGTTTATTTTAGGGGCCCACCCTACAGCTGCTGGAAATGACTGTATCTACCTTCTATACTCTGCCTCTTGCTTTGTGCCTCTCTTTCTCTGCTTTTCCGCCTCTCCTAAAGATTAATATGCAGTTTAAAAACATCTCCAGGTCTACCATCCTCAGGGACCCATCGGGGGTTTCCCCTATTCCCGTGTGGGCAGTCCGAGCCTGGCCTCAGTGAATGAACCTGTCAAAAATCTGGCATGTGGTCTACCTTGTATAGTATATTTAAGGCGCCTAATTTAGGTGCATACCAAAAATAGGCCCATAGCATACCATTGCTAACATATTTGATGCACCTACTTTAGTCGTATTCAAAAGTGTCATGCCTGGCATAAAATGCACAATGTTTTGGTGCACTGCAGTTCATTTATATAGAGAATTCGGCGTCAACAGTTTTTGGACGCAAAATACACTAAAAAAATTTTTAGTTCATTTTTTAAATGTTTTGTTTTCCAGAAAAAAAAAATTCAAAATTTGTACCTTCAAGAATTATTTTTATTACAATCTACTTAACTCCTTGGACTCTTACAATTTCTTTTTAAACATCTAAAAAGTAAAAAAAAAAATTCTAAGGGCACGTTCACACGATGGATTTGAACACGGTTATGGCGGTTGGTGCGCGTCTGTGCCAGAAGTTACATCAATAGCGTCCTCAGGGTTAAGTCAGGTAGCCGTGGGCTACATCAGGCTATTGCATACCAGCAGATACACAAGCCACAAGCTGGGAGACCATGCAACATATGGATGTGTGTGTTTTTGTTTTGTTTTTTTATTTCGCTGCACCACTATGGAAAAAAGGGTGCACTTGTTCAGCGTGTCCCATCCGCACAGGAGACGTTTTGTGCAACACACTCTAGGAAGCGTCCAATGACACATCCAAGCCTTACTATACAGCCTCTGTCATCACCAGATCATTTCATAAGTTTTTATGTAGAATTATCAAAAAAAAATAAAAAATATTGTAAGTGCCGTCAGCTACCGTCAGTGGGGAAGAGGGTGGAACTGTGGATTTGGTGTCTGCTCAAACCACGGCTGGCTTCATCTATCCTTTTCTAGAAGACTTGGGAATTCCAGCAAATAGTTTGTAAAAATAAGAGCAGGTTTTGTTTTTTGGTTTTTTTTTTACTTTTTATTTCACATCCTGTACCAATCTGTGCTAGCTGACTGAACATTTGTTAGCACAGGGTTTTTTGTTTCTTAATGGGTCACAGTAGCCTTGAAGTGACAGGCGGAACGGGTTTCAGTGGTGCAGGGTCTGATAAATGTCTGTTGTAACCTCCAGAAATTGCAAAAGAAAAAAAAAACTTAAAAAAATGAGATTGGGACTCACACGTGCAAATCTCTGTTACGCTTTTTTTTTCTTGTCTTGAACTACTTAGAGAAAATGACTGTATGAGCGCGAAGGGGAACTTAAAGGGGCTTTGCCACGAGTGGGGATCACATCTGTCACTCACAGCGCCGGGTGGAGAGCTGGTCGCGCTTGCGCAGTCACTCTCCATTCTATTCTATGGGATGTCCGAGTACAGCGGAATGTTTGGCTCTGCTCGGAACTTCCATAGAGCAGAATGGAGAGTCTGCACAGACGGGTTCGGGGGCCTGTTCCCGAGATATCATACAATGGTGGCATATCCTAACTATATACCATTATTGTCTATGGTGGCAAAACCCCTTTAAAGGGAATGTGTCATCAAAAATTAGTCATTTAGTCCCATTTTTATGTTAAACACATTTTTTAGGAATTTTTGGTTAGTTTTTTTTTTTAAATATTTCATATCACTTTCAATATTTTTTCAGAATTCAAAAGAGCTTTATTAGAAAGGAATTAAACAGACAAAATCCAGCATACAAAGAAGGGAGACATGAAAGGTCTCCTAAAACAAAGGGAGTACAACCTTAATACAAAAATTGGGCCAACCAGGCCTAATACAGTATGTTGGATATAATGAAGCAAAATAACCAAAACACATATAAAAAATTATACATATAGATACAAATAGTACGTATAAAGAGAAATTCTGATATAGCAAACTCGAAGATACATATAATACAGACATACTAGTATTCTATTGATGTACGACATAAATGACCAAATTAAACTTTGGCAAAAGGGAAAGTGGAAAAAAAAAGGGAGGGGGGAGAGACAGTAGCTAGAGCATGCCCCGACGGAAAGAAATAGCAGGCTAAGATCGCACCTCATTCTGTCGTAGAGCCTCCGGAAGTGTGGGGGAGTTTTGGAAGGAAAGCCAGGGGGCTCATGTCTTATGGAGCTGGCGCACCTGATCCTCAGATGAAGCCAAGAGTTCTTCCATAAGATTCTGTTTTAGAGACCTTAGAAAACCATTCTTCGGTTCAGAGGACCGCCAGTGCATAGGAATAATGGTTTTGGCAGCTTGTAATAAGTGGCGTAGCAGCGACTTTTTGTAAGCAGAGATCGAAGAATCAAACATAAAAAGAAGAGTTGCTTCAGGTGTCTTGGGGATCGAGAACCTGGTCAGCTGTTGAATTACATCAAAAATGATATCACAAAAATTTTTTAGGGACCTACACTCCCACCAAATATGCACCATGGTGCCCACTTCCAGTCCACAACACCAGCAAATATCTTGTACAGAGGGAACTCTGTACCACCTGGAAAGGATTTTAAAGCTAGTCTCTTGAGCTCTGGAGGCTATCACTGCTTTATGGGACAGAGTAAAACATCGCAGCTATTGGGCCTGTGAAAATGACTTATGAAGCTCATCTTCCCAGGTTTTACAGAAAGATGGGAGCAAAGACTTATGTTCAAAGGATAGTTCCCTACAGATAGAAGAAATGATGTGCCGTTGAGGGGCACCAAGGAGGCACATCTGCTCAAAGGGCGAAAGAGGTCTCTTAAAGTCGCCAATATGTTTGAGAGAGTTAAAAAAGTGCTTTAACTGGGAATATTGAAAAAAGGATGAAGAACTGGAGGTCATCTCTCGGGGAAGGGACTGAAATGGAAGAATGTCGGAACCAAGAGCCAGGTTATGGAAGTGGAGAGGACTTATCTTAGAAAACCCAAGAAAGGAAGGGACCCTAGGCCGGGAGGAAAGGCAGGATTATCAACTATAGAGATAGCGCCCCAGTCCGGTTGATTAAATTATGGGAGGATTTATAGGAGATAATCGCGGCCAAAGTTTGTTGAGTCGTGACAGAGGTTGGTTACTTGGCTACTAAAGACTGAGTCCAGATCCAAGGGAGCGAGGAAAGGGACATGGGACAGACTGATCTGGCCAACTGGGTCCACAATTTGCCACCCCCCGGGCACACCATGTCCAGGACACGGGCATAAGCCGCGGCCATGTAGTATCTTTTACAGTCTGGAACGCCTATCTCCCCAACCGATTTATGCCTTGCTAATGTAGCGTAAGCCAATCTTGGCCGATTAGAGGACCAAATGAAGGTCGTGAAAATGCGCTGGACACGCTTCCTTAACGAATTAGGGATGTAAATAGGAATTGTTTGGACAAGGTAAAGTAAACGGAGTAGAATCATCATTTTAAGAATGCTCACCTTTCCAAACCAGGAGAATTCTCTTTTATTCCAACCATCTAAATCTGAGGAAATTCTTTGTAGAAGTGACTCAAAATTACGGGGAAAGAGTCCAGACAAGTCGCTGGGAATTTTGATACCTAGATAAGTGAGACCAGAGAGTGGCCATAAAAATGGGTAGGAAGATTTCAAATAATTGAGGACATTAACAGGGAGGCCAATACTTAGAGCTTCGGATTTGGAGACATTAATTTTAAAGTTAGACCAAGATCCAAAACGTTCCAACTCAGACATCAGGGCTGGCATAGAGGCCACTGGGCCCGTTATGTAGACCATAATGATATCCGCGAAGGTGGAGCATTTGTATTCAAGCTCCCCAATGAAGAGTCCCTTGATGCCCGGGTTGGAGCGAATAGCAGCTAGCAGGTTTTCCATTACCAGAACATACAATAGGGGTGAGAGCGGACATCCCTGCCGAGTGCCATTATGAATACTAAAAGGGTCTGAAAGAGAACCATTAATCTTGAGTTGCGCAGACGGAGAGCTCTAAAGGGCCATAATTTTAGAACAGAAGAGGGGACCTATCCCTAGATGCCGGAGAGTAGATAACAGGGAAGGCCAAGATATCCTATCAAAGGCCTTCTCCGCATTCAGGGACAGGACCATTAATGGAATTTTATGGGCCTGAGTGTAGTGTATGATACCAAGAGTCTTCAGGGTATTGCCGCGGGCCTCCCCCCCCGGGACAAAGCCCCCCGCCCCGGAAGACTCTCAATAACCGAAGCGAGTTCCTGTATAGCAAAGAGCGAATCTAGCTCAGATACCACTGCTTCCGGTAATCGAGAAGCTGGGACAAAGCAAGACTGATCTATCGAGGGAGGAGGGGGAGATTGTATGTTATACAAGTTAGAATAAAATGAGTGAAAGGCAGATTTAATTTCTGAGGTAGTGTTAACCATGCCCCTGGTGGCAGACTTAATGCAGGGAATATGAGACCTTGCAATGTGATGTTGCAGAGATCTAGCTAACATGCGACCAGATTTATTACCGTAGTCATAGAACTTACTGCGGCCCGCTTGCAAGAAACGTTTCACTTTCAATATTTTTTAATAATTCTTAAGTCCTGCGGTTTTCACTTTGGCCACTAGGCCTTGTTTGCACTGCTTTAACAGCAGTCAGATAGATGCTTTACAGTAGCTTCATGCACATAGGAGACTTAAAGGGGTTGTCTCGCTACAATGATTGGGTTTTAATTAAAAGATCTTTAAAAAACAAGCAGCTTTGCAATATATGTTCATTACAAATGTCCTACTGATTTTGAGTTAGCCCTGTTAGTATTACTACCTCAGCTTCTCAAGTTTCTATAGTAGCTGACCTGTTGATCCTTATCTTACTGGCTGTCAGGTCTGAATGACTCATCACCTTTGAAGACAGGTCTGAGCAGAGAGCCCCTCCCACACAGAATGCTTCTGGAGGGGGAGGAGGACTCTGGGGTCTGTGTCCTTACTGCCTGGATTAACCCTGTGTGTGCCTGCTTCCTCCTGCTCTCTACACAGATAGATGTGACAGCAGTGACCCTGTCTGTTACTATAATCATGATATGTCTTTGGAACTGTGACTATACTAATACTATAGAGATCAGGCATGTGAATACTTTATGTTCTCCAGTATTAGTGAGACATCCTGAGTATAGTAACACTGCCCTTGTTGTTGCTGGAGATGTGGAGACTTGTAAGCTAAGCAGGGGATATAGGAACACTTGCATCCTCTCTGCTCTATTAGCACACCACTTCCCATTCCTCTCTACACTCATAGATCAGCCCTCTCCTGCAACAGACCGAGGCAGGCACACACAGGGTGAACTCTGAGAGCAACCCCCCTCCGCCCCTGTATAGAAGTTACATAGCTGCCTGTGTGCTGATGGGAGGGGGAGAGGGAGCAGAAGAGACAGACCAAGAAGCACGCCCCTCAGTTCAACTTACCAGGGACACTGACAGGCTGAAAGCTCGAAATGAGACAACTCCTTTAAGACTGACTCAGTCCCATTGACTTCTATAGGAGAGTTTTCTAGTCATGCTCTGTGACCTGGGAAGAAATCACTGTGCAGGGAGGTGAAAGGTGAACTGTGACTATCTCCTCTTGTGACTGGTGGATCCTGTGTTATTTATTCACACTGGTGTCTCCTTTCAGTTTGACCCTCTTTGTGCTGATAATGAGCAGACAACTGGGAATCTTTATCTACAGAATAGAAAGTGTCAGACAATTATTAGGCCTAGTGGCCAAAGTGAAATTTGCAGGACTTAAGAATTATTAAAAAATATTGAAAGTGATATGGAAAATTTAAAACAAAATAGCCAAAAATTCTTTAAAAATGTGTTTAACATAAAAATGTGAGTTAAACAATAAGTCATTTTTGATGACACTTTCCCTCTAAAGAAAGTGATCTCTCTTTCCTATGGATGAGAGAGAAAAAAAAAACATAAGTCTGCAGCATTTGCTTTATATAGCACTTGTCTTTACAGGTCAAATCTAAACCCAAGTGAGCATCTCTGGAGTCCCCTGAAGAAGGCGTCCACCAACGTTCACCATCCAACCTGAGGGAACTGGAGAGGATCTGCAAGGAAGAACGGCAGAGGATCCCCAAATCCAGGGGTGAAAAACTTGTTGCATCATTCCCAAGAAGACTCATTGGCTGTACTAGCTCAAAAGGTGCTTCTACTCAATACTGAGCAAAGGGGCTGAATACTTGTGACCACAGCAAAGGGGCTGAATACTTGTGACCAAAGCAAAGGGGCTGAATACTTGTGACCATGTGATATTTCAGTTTTTCTTGTTTAATACATTTGCAAAAATATCTTCAATTCTGTTTTTTTCTTTCAAGATGAGGGGGGGGGGGCAGAGTGTACATTAATGAGGAAAAAATGAACTTTTTGGATCTTACCAAATGGCTGCAATGAAAGAAAGAGTGAAAAATGTAAAGGGGTCTGAATACTTTCCGTACCCGCTGTATATATATAGATACTTAGAGAAATCTCCCGGATTACAAGAGCGCGCTCCAAGCCCTTTAGGTAAATAATAAATCTTAATATCAAGAATACGATCAGTAAATTAATTCTTCGTGTTCATTTAACCCTTTGGGGCTGGTTGTTTGCAGCTTGAACATCCATTGGGGTTTTTTTTGCCCCTCCCCACTTTTGGGGAGTTTTCGTCCTCTCTACTTTTTTTGGCAAATGTTTTTACTCCCTACTTTTGGGGAGTTTTTTTTTGTCCTTCCACATATTGGGGGTTTTGGTCATCCCTTAATTTTGGGGGGGCGGTCCCCCCCTTTTCATAGGGGGGGCTGTAAAAATCCCCCTACATATGGGGGGCGTGTTTTCCTCTCTACATATTGGGGGCTGTGTTGTCCTCTCTACATTAAGATTTTTGCTCCCCCAAAATTTTTTGGGGGTTGTGTCCCCTCCCTAATATTTGGGTTTGTCCCCCTCCCTACTATTGGGGGCTTGTGTCATTTTCCCTACATTTGGGGGTTTTTGTGTGGTCCTCCCTAATTTTTGGGGGCATTTTTTCCCCCCTACATTTTGGGGGTTTGTCTCCCCCCTACATGTTGGGGGCTGTGTCGCCCTCCCTACATATTGGGGGTGGTGTCGCCCTCCCTACATATTGGGGGGCTGTGTCATCCTCCCTACATTTGGGGGGCTTTACCCTCCCTACTTTTGGGGGGATGTTTCCTCTCTACATATTGGGGGCTGTGTTGATCTCTCTACATATCGAGATTATGTCGTCCTCCCTACATATTGAGGGCTGTGTTAATCCTCCCTACATATTGGGGGCTGTGTCATCCTCCCTACATATTGGGGGCTGTGTCTCCGCTCTACATATTGGGGGCTGTGTAATCCTCCTTACATATTGAGGGCTGTGTAGTCCGCTCTACATATTGGGGGCTGTGTTGTCCTCTCTCCATATTGGGGGGTGTGTCGGACTCACTACATGTAGGGAGCTGTGTAGTCCGCTCTACATATTGGGGGCTGTGTAGTCCTCCCTACATATTGGGGGCCGTGTTATCCTCTCTACAGATTGGGGGTTGTGTCGTCCTCCCTAAATATTGGGGGGTTGTTATCCTCCCCTACAAATTGGTTTTTGGTGAAACCCTACATATTGGGGGCTTTGTCTCCTCCCTACATATTGGGGGCTGTGTCTCTTCCCTACATATTGGGATTGTGTCGTCCTCCCTAAAATTTTTGGGGGGTTGTTCAACTTCCTACTTTTTTTTGGGGGGGTTTGTGTCTCCTCGCCAACAATATTGGGGGCTATGTCCCCCCCTACTTTTGGGGGTTTTTCACCCCCTACATTGGGGGGCTTTTGACCCCTCCCAAATAGGGGGGGGCTGTGTCTTTATTCCCTACATGTGGACTGTGTTTTCCCTTCCACATATTGGGGGCTGTGTCTTTCCCTACATTGGGGGCTGGTATTCCCCCACAATTGCGGGCTCTTTGCCCTCTTTACTTTGGGGGGTTGTGTCGCCCTCCCTACCTATTGTGTTGTCCTCTCTACATATCGCGGGCTGTGTAGTCCTCTCTACATATAAGGGTTGTGTCGTCCTCCCTATATATTGGGGGTTGTGTCGTCCTCCCTATATATTGAGAGTTGTGTCGTCCTCCCTACATATTGGGGCTTTTTTGGTCCTCTCACAATGGGGTTTGTCGCCCTCCCTACATATTGGGGGCTGTGTGGTCCTCCCTACATATTGGGTGTTGTGTTGTTCTGCCCACAAATTGGGGCTGAATCATCCTCCCTACATATTTAGGACTGTATTGTCCTCCATACATATCGGGGGGCTGTGTCGTCCTCCCTACATATTGAGGACTGTATTGTCCTCCATACATATCAGGGGGCTGTGTCGTCCCCCCCCTACATATGGGGGGGGCTGTGTTGTCCCCTACATATCTACTGGCTCCCCCCTAAAATTTTGGGGGGCGTGCCCCTCCCTAGATATTGGGGGCTGTTTTGTCCTCCCTACATATTGGGGGCTGTTTTTTTATTCCCTCATTCGGGAGCTGTGATTCCTCCCTAATAGGGGGGGCTGTCCTCCCCCCTAATATCGGGGCTGTGTGTCCTCCCCATTTTGGGGGGACGTTATTCCTTTCCCCTAAATTGGGGGCTGTGTTGTCCTCTCTAAATATCGCGGGCTGTTTTTGTCCTTCTACATATGGGGGTTTTTTTCATTCCCCCCCGATTTTTGGGGGTTTGTACCCCTACATATTGGGGTCTTTTGTCCCTCAAAACATATTGGGGTTGTGTTTCCTTCCTAAATCGGGGGCTGTGTCGTCCCCTACAATATTGGGGCTGTGTCGTCCCCCCTTTAATATTGGGGGCTATTCATCCTCCCATATTGGGGGCTGTGTGTCCCCTACACATATGGGGGCTGTGCCCCCCCCCAACAAAGGGGGGTGTTTGTCTCCTCCCTACATTTTGGGGGTTGTGTCGCCCTTTCCAAAAAATTTTGGGGTTTTGGTTCCTCCCTACATATTGGGGGTTGTGTTGTCCTCTCTACATATTGGGGTTTGTGTTGTCCTTCCTACATATCGGGAGTTGTGTTGTCCTCCCTACATATTGGGAGTTGCATCGTCCTTCCTACATATTGGGGGTTGTGTCATCCTCCCTACATATTGGGGGCTGTGTCGTCCTCCCTACATATTGAGGGTTGTGTCATCCTCCCTACATATTGGGGGCTGTGTCGTCCTCCCTACATATCGGGGGTTGCATCGTCCTCCCTATATTTCGGGGGCTGTGTCGTCTTCCGTACATATTGGGGGTTGTGTCGTCCTCCCTACATATTGGAGGCTGTGTCGTCCTTACTACATATTGGAGGCTGTGTCCTCCTTCCTACATATCGGGGGGTTGTGTCGTTCTCCCACTATTTGGGTTGTTTGAGCCCTACATATTGGTCGTTCATCCTCCCTACAAAATGGGGGCGGCCCCGCCCTACCTACAATTTGGGGGCTGTTTTCCCCCTACATATAGGGTTGGGGGACGTTCTCCCTACATAATGGGGGTTTTTTTTCCTCCCTAAATTGGGGGCGGTGTCTTCCCCCCCAAAATTTTGGGGGGGCTGTGTGCCCCCTAAAATTTTGGGGGGGGCTGTGTCGTCCTCTCTACATATTGGGGGTTGAGTTTTCCTCCCTACATATTGATGGTTGTGTTGTCCTCCCTACACATTGGGGGTTGTGTCGTCCTCCCTACTTATTGGGGCTTGTGACTAAACTTTCCAAAAATTGGTGGTTATCTACATTATAGTATATTTGGGACCTAATTTAGGTGCCAAAAATAGGCACATAGCATACCATTGCTAGCATATTTGATGCACCTTCTTTATGCATTCAAAAATGTCATGCCTGGCAAAAAAACACCTATTTTGGGGTGTAGGGAGTTTTTTTTAAAATTTAGAGAATACGTTTTTAATAGTTTTTGAAGCAAATACACTAAAAAAAAATTTCTTAAGAAAAAAAAATTCAAAAATTGTACCTACAAGTAATTTTATTCAGTTTACTTATCTTCTTGGACTTTTTTACTTTCTTTATCTATATAGAGATATATTTTTTTAGGTTCCAATATAGAAACATAAAAAAGTAAAAAAAAAAATCTCTCCCCATAGTTTCCGGTTTAAAGAAATTAGGGGTTAATCGAGTTACAAGAAATCCCCATTTACTTAATTATCAAATTTTTATAAAACTCCCGGTAAACTTTTTAATTTTCATTTTGAAATGTTTTTGTCTTTTTTAAAAGTTTGGATCCCGAAGCAGTTCATTCAGTTTTTTCCCCTTTCCTCCCAGTACAATTTATTTTTAAATAAAAAAAAAAATTACTTTGTACAGTCTTATTGTTAAACTAAAATTTTTTTTTCCTTTTATTCCATTAGAAAAAATATTTCATTGAAATGTGAACACTGGGGGGGGGAGGGGTGGTACATCACATTTTTGGCCTCCTTTTAATGTATTTGCCTGGAAATGCCCCAAAAAAAACCAAAAAGGTTTAAAGCAGAGGTGTTGAAAACCCCCAACATGGCCTTTCATCCCCCATAGCTAAATGGTATCCGTTAAAAAACATGTTACAATGAAATTTCCAAATACACACCATTCCTCCCAACGTCCAAAAGGACAGACTTTCAGCCTCCATCCCCCAAACGACATATGTTAGAAGCTTTCTGAGGGGCACCAGAAATGTGGGGAAAAAGAGGTGACATGAAGGGGCGTGCCTCTGGTCACACAACCCCTTATGGCTTCCTTCTAAATAAAGCCAATAAGCCCCTTAAAAAAATTTTTCCCTATCCCAATTACTTACGGGTTTTTACAGGGGCCACGTTTTA
>JAODAL010023387.1:0-62766 GCA_025379985.1 Phyllomedusa bahiana | reverse complement strand
CATTGATGCGGTGAATAGTCCTGTCCCCTTAGCAGAAAACCCCCCAAAAACATCAGTTTCCCCCCCAGTTGACATGGGGAAACGGTGTTCTTTGGGTCACGGGGCAGCATTTCCTTCTTCCAAAAACACGGTTTTTTGAGAAAAATCCAAAGAGTCAATTTCTTCTCATCCGACCACAGCCCTTCCCAATCACTCAAGAATCCCCCCGGTGTTCCTGGCAAACTTCAAGGGGACGGGGCGCAGCCCCCCCTGAGCAGGGGGCCCTGCGGGCACGCAGGTTTTTAAACCATTACGGCATAATTTTTAACCCCAATGGTTTTCTTGGTGACTGTGGTCCAGCGCCTTAAATTCATTAACAATTCCCCCCCCCCCCCCCCGTGTATTTTTTTAGGTGATCTCCACCTTCCTCATATAAAGGGAGCCCCAAGAGGTAGAACATGCAGGGTGCCCCAAAGCGATGTTGATTGACAGTCTTTTAATTTCCTCCATTTTCTTACTATTGCACCAACAGTGTTCCCCTTTTCTCACCCAGCCCCCTTTACTTATTTTTTGTACCTATTCCAGCTTTGTGCATCTATGATCTTGTCCCTGACACCCTTTAAAAGCTCTTTTTCGGGCCCAAGCTACACATTTATGTTTGTCTATCTATCTGCTTTGGGGGTCCCTAACAAGAAACTTACTGAAGTGAATAGATTTCTGTTGATTGAGAGAATACAATAGGGAGAAACAAAGTTTCAAAATTACCCATAGCCCTCCCTTCAGATGCGTCTTTTTCTTAACTGTGTTAATTATCCTCCCAAATGGGTATTTAAATTCATTTTTCAAATATATTGATTACAAAAAGTAAACCCTTTCTAGAACAAACAGTTTTTTTTACATCCCCTTATTACTTAAAAGTTTGCTTTTAACACCCAGGAGCTGAAGGAGTGTTGTTCGCGTTTTGCGTTTTGCACTTCTTATCGTGACAGGGAACATGAACGTTTAAAGGGGGCTGTGGAAAAAGGGAGTGTAGAGTCTGTCTGCTGTATAGAAATCCACTGTTGTAATGTTTTTATTTGAGAAAATTTTTGAGAGCTCCCTTCTTCCCACTTTCTCCCCCCCCCTCCCTCTCACCCTGCGGTTTTATGACTCATAACATGAGCATGATTTTTTTATATCTCCCCTGAGCTGAAAAGGAGGAAAGGGAACCACTTCATGGAAAAAACCCTTTAAAAAACAAAAAATATAAAAAAAAGTAATGAAAAGGGAAAAAAAAGGAGAACAAAAAGTAGATAAAGTAAGAGAAGAAGAAGGAGGAGGACAAAGGAGAAGAAGAACCAGATGAAGAAAGAGAGGAAGGAGAAGAAGAAGGAGGAGGATACATAAAACAGGAAGAGTGAGATAAAAAAGACAAGAAAGAAGATGAAGACGGAGATTGAATGAAGTAAATATATTTCTGTGGATTGAGAGAATACATTTAGTTGCTGGAGTCGTGGACAGAGATATTCCTGGCGCTGTTCTCAGGAAATTTTAGCTTCTTACCAGTCGGGAGCAGCAATTCCCATCGCAGTCATTTCCTGAGATGTCCGCTTGTAACATTGTATCATTTTTCTTACAAGAAGAGAAACATTGTTTGGGAGATAATTGAATTAAGTCTATTTTATATAACAATGTAACCGATTCTCCTTCTCTAGATAAGAACGGAAAACATGTATGTTCAATTATAAAAAATACGGTTAATAAATCCTATACAGGGGAACTATAATTTTATCAGCTGAATCAAGCCTTTGACGTTACCTTGAAAAGCAATTTGATTTCCCCTTAAACATATGCTGACAATTTAACATATTATAATAATGGAAAATGAGTAATAGGAGAGGGTTTTATTTGCAATCATATCATTTACCCAAACCTTAATTGTGAAAGGGGAATAGTAGGGTTTTCTTTAAAATGCCAAACATTGAAACGGGAACATTTTTATTTTTTTTTCCAAAATTGAGAGATTTATTAGTTTTATTATCCCATTTACCTTTTTCTTTACCAAAAAATTTTTTAAATTTCCAAAAATCGCAGGAAAAAGCAAACCTCAAATTTCCATTAAGCCTCAAAAAACCCCCACTAATACAGAGAGGGGAAAACCAGCTTTTTTTGTGAAAAAAGTTGAAACTTTATTTCAACAGGCATTAAAACAGCATACAAAAAATACCTCGCTTACGCGTTTCAGGCTCTCAAGTGGTCCTTACTCATGGAAACGCGTCAGGGAGGTTTTTTTTTTGTATCCTGTTTTATGCCTGTTGAAATAAAGTTTTAAGATTTCACAGGAAAGCTGGATTCCTCTCTCTCTCTCAGTTTCCTTTGTGGAAGTGGTACAGTTCACACATAATACATGATCAAAAAAGTTACTTCTTTCATGGCCTGTTTTGAAACACAGTCCCCAAAAATTTGGATTTTAAGAGGGTAGGTTTACGGAGGGATGTCAGAAACTTTCCATTATCCAAAAATCAAGTAAAAAATTTTCTGGGCCTTTATTCAAGCAAAAACATATTTAAAGAGTACTACTTCTCAGCTATTTCAGCAGATCTATCTATCTATCTATCTCTCTTAAAAATTTTCTATCTTTATTGTCTATATCATATCATCTATCTATCTTCTGTCTATCTATCTTCTCTCTTTATCCTCTATCTCTCTTCTATCTGTTAATCATATCTATCTATCTGTCTATTATCTAATGTCTATACATACTACTATCTAATATCTATCTTTATCTAACTCATATCTACTACTATCTATCTCATATTATCTCAATCTATCTATCTAATCATATCATCTATCTTCTGTCTGTCTGTCATTATCTAAAACTATCTACTCATACTATCTATCTCATACATGCCAACTCTCCCGTTTTTGGCGGGGGGTCCCGCTATTTGGGGTCCCCTCCCGCCCTCTATATGTCTATATCATATCTATCTATCTATATGTCTATATCATATCTATCTATCTATCTATATCATATCTATCTATCTGCCTATCTGTCTATCTGTCTATCTATCTATCTATCTATCTATCTATACACTCACCGGCCACTTTATTAGGTACACCTGTCCAACTGCTCGTTAACACTTAATTTCTAATCAGCCAATCACATGGCGGCAACTCAGTGCTTTTAGGCATGTAGACATGGTCAAGACAATCTCCTGCAGTTCAAACCGGAAATCAGTATGGGGAAAAGAAAGGTATTTGAGTGCCTTTGAAGTGGCATGGTTGTTGGTGCCAGAAGGGCTGGTCTTGAGTATTTCAGAAACTGCTGATCTCCTGGGATTTTCACGCACAACCATCCCCCTTAGGGTTTACTGAGAATGGACCAAAAAAGAAAAAACATCCAGTTGAGCGCAGTCCTGTGGGTGGAATGGCCTTGTTAATGCCAAGGTCAAAGGAGAATGGCAGACAGGTTCGAGCTGATCGAAAGGCAACAGTGACTCAAATCAGGCACCCGTTACAACCCAAGGTAGACAGAAGAGCATCTTGACGCACAGTATAAGGCCAACTTCGATGGAAGTATGGGCTACAGCAGCATAAAACCACTACGGTGCGCACTCCCTTTTCAGCTAAGAACAGAAACTGAGGCTCCTATTAGCCCAACTCAAATCGAAATTTGGACAGTAGAAGATTGGAAAAACGTTGCATGGTCTGAGAGTCCTCGATTTCTGCAGCGACATTCGGATGGTAGGTCAGAATTTGGCATCAACAACATGAAAGCATGTGATCCATCTGCCATGTATCAACGGTTCAGCGCCTGTGGTGGTGGTGTCATGTGTTGGGAGAATATTTCTTGAGCACTTTTGGGCCCCTTGTACCAAGAGCACGTTTGCACTGGCAACAACCTTGTGGAAATCTAGCACGAAGATTGAGGGCAGTTCTGAAGGCATAAAGGGGTCCAACGTTACTGCTACATGGTGTACCTAATAAAGTGGCCGGTGAGTGTATGTCTATATCATATCTATCTATCTAATATCTATCTATCTATCTCTCTATCTATCTATCTGTCTGTCTATATCTATCTATATGTCTATATCATATCTATCTATCTATCTAATATCTATCTATCTCATATCTATCTATCTATCTCATATCTATCTATCTATCTCATATCTATCTATCTCATATCTATCTATCTATCTATCTATCTATCTGTCTGTCTGTCTGTCTGTCTAATAATCAAAAGATTAAACAGAGAGTATATAGTCAAAAAATGTGAAAATCTTTGTTAATTACACATTAAAAACGAACATATATAAACTTGAGGTGAAAAAGGAGAACAAACCTACATAACTGCGGGCAATACATGGTGCCTGACCATACAAAGCACCAACAGATGTAATTGTAATGAGGATCCCCCCCATATGTAAGACCATAGGAGCTTAAATCGTAATAAATAATCAACAAGTGTATATAAGAATACAGCAAGCAAACATGCCAATCAATGCTATATGCATATACTGATATCAAATAATACACCAATGAATAGATAGTAATACCTAGTTACAATGAAAGGGGAACACCCCAATGAATTGGTGAGGCACCAGCCACCACTAGTGTTGAGCGATTTTTATCGACAAATCTGAAATCGTAAGTTTTTTATGGTGATCGAATTTTCCAGATCATGCGATAATTAAGGTTACAAATCTGTGCTTCATCTATTAAATCTGCGCCTTTTTCGGCGCTTCCTCTGTAATTTTTTGCGGCCAGCAAATGAGATTACCGAATAAGCAGGGTGAGATGTGTGTGCGAAACGTCATGAACTGGGATTGTATAGGTTTGCGATTGAGGCTGAAAATCACATGACTCCTCGTTTTACATAGAACATCATTTCCTGTTTTCAGCTCATTGTCCCTCTCACGTCTCATAGGGATAGGACCTGCGTTCTGCTGCCTGTGGCCAAACAGCTCAGCGAAAATTAGTCTATTCTGCATCAAGAAACCCTGCTATTAGCCATTGATCCTTCAATTTAGTTAATTTAGGATTTGAACATTTTATGGTAGTATAGCTAGAGAATTTTAAAAGCAGAATTCTACACTGTAAATTCGCGGGGGGGGGGGGGGCGCCCTGGTGTCACCCCCCCCCCCCCCCACCCCCCCCGGAACACAGACAAAGCTCAATCTATAAAGAAATACTGATAAAGTTCACCAACATAGTGTAGACATGTAGTGGAATATCTTTATTATTAACATTTGCTATTTGAAATATTCCGGATATGGCAGCCGAAACTTATAGATTGATAATACTCATTTCTAGTAACTGCAGGTCTCTTTGTTAGCTGCAAAACTCCACTTTTATTATCAGTATACATTTCAGATAGGTGTTTCAATTTTACTCCATTACCCCTGACTGTTGAATATATCCACCTGCACTTAAATTACAAACCAGCATCTTGTAGTCAGCACTGGTTGTTTGTTTGCCAAAAATACGTGTATCGTACGAAACATAACAATAACGTGTTTTTTGACTTTTGCGCACCCAGCAACTGTTCATTACGCACATCTACGTAAATCTTAAAACAGCATTCTATAAATCACCACAGGTGAATTGAAAAGGGCAAAAAAAATACCGTTTACTTATATCAAACCATAACAATTAACGGTGTTTTTTTTGACTTTTGCGCACACCAGCACTGTTCCCATTGACGCAGCATCTACGTAAATCTTAAAACAGCAATTCTATATCACCACAGGTGAATTGAAAGTTGCAAAAAATACCTTTATTATATCAAAACATAACAATTTCGTGTTTTTTTTGACTTTTTGTGCGCACCCAGCACTGTTCCATTTACGCCAGCATCTAACGTAAATCTTAAAACAGCAAATCTATATTCACACACAGGTGAATTTGAAAATGTGAAAAAATACCGTATTTATAATATCAAAACATAACAGTTTACTGTGTTTTTTGACTTTTGCGCACCATCACTGTTCTATTGTACGCAGCATCTACGTAAATCTTAAAACAGCAATTCTATATTCACCAACAGGTGAATTAAAGGTGCAAAAATACCGTTTATTATATCAAAAACATAACAGTTACGTGGTTTTTTGACTTTTTGTTTTGCGCACCCAGTCACTGTTCATATTGAACGCAGCAATCTACGTAAATCTTAAAACAGCAATTATAATATCACCAAAGGTAATTGAAAGGTGCAAAAAATACATTTATTATATCTAAAACTAAAACAGTTAACGCTGTTTGTTTGACTTTTGCGCACCCACTCTGTTCATTGAAGCAGCATCTAACAAAATCTTAAAACAGCAATTCTATATTCACCACAGTGAATTTGAAAGGTGCAAAAATTACCGTTTATTATATCAAAACATAACGTTACGTGTTTTTTGACTTTTGCGCACTCCATCACTGTTCATTGACGCAGCATCTAACGTAAATCTTAAAAGCAGCAAAATCATAATTCCACCACAGGTGAATTGAAAGGTGCAAAAAATACCTTTATTATATCAACAACATAACAGTTACGGGTTTTTTTGACTTTTGCCGCACCACACTGATTTCATTTGACGCAGCATCTACGTAAATCTTAAACAGTCAAATTCTATATCACCACAATTGATATGAAAGGTGCAAAAAAAAACAGTTTTATTATAATCAAAACATAAACAGTTATGTGTTTTTGACTTTTGCGCACCCAGCACTGTTCTTTACGCAGCATCTACGTAAATCTTAAAACAGCAATTCTATATTCACCACATGAAATGAAATGTGCAAAAAATTAACCCGATTATTATTTTTATACCAAAACCAAACAGATACGTGTTTTTTTTTTGGACTTTGGTGGGCCCAGTCCAGATTTTGTTGATAGACACCTTTGCAGTTAAAATTGAATCCATCAATTTTGTTTTGATTAGAGAAATTGAGAATAGCTGGTGATTTGCCGTCTTTTTAATAAGAGACTATCCCAAAACTATTCCATACTTCTCAAATTTTTTTATATATCTGAACATGGAGCGAAATGCAGGTGTAAGCGAGACAAAGAGGGGGTAGCACATGGAGTAAAGGTACGAGAGAAGTGATCCTTCCATTGCTGGCGACAACATAAACGCCATGCCAGCGGATCGCGAGTTGCCATACCTCATACGGCCTGTCATCGCTGGGTCAGGGCCTTGTGAATCTAAGTAACGAACATCGTCGCGCATACTGTCCTTCAGTGGTTAATGCAAACTGCATCTAGCATCTTTTACCCTCCTCGTCCTCGCAGTCACGGCCACAAATGTCTCTCAGCATCATCAGCATCTGTCCAACAGAATGCATGCCCCCATGTCAAACTTCGTGTACCCACCACTGTTGATAATCCAATTTCTGAGACCTCTTTGATGACAAAATTGCGTTGGGGTCAGAAGGCAAGGTTAAAAGATCAAGAGGCCAAAAAGGAGATTTTCTCTGCTCTGACGCCAGATACTGATGCCATCAGAGGGAGGTGAAGGAAGTCAGTCAATCCGCAAAAATCCCGGGCGGTCGGCAACGCCCATTGCGTGCCCTTGCTTGTAGCCCGCAGCATCATGGATGCAGAAAGTCAGGACGACCAATCACCTTGTGGTTGATGATGATGGTGATGATGATAGATTGACGACATTGCGGGATCCATCCTGGTCCTTTTCCATAAGCAGAATTTGCTTGCGAGCTTTCATCAGTGGACGAAGGAGAGGAAGACGATGGGGTAGTGTCCAATACGGGTCCCGCCACAAAAATGGAGAGGGCCTGTCGCAGAAAGTCCCGCTGATTGAATTCGCAGCCACGGTCCAGCGCAACCCCCGCTCCTCGCTTATCGCCTTCAAAAAGGACCAGCACCTCTCACGCCTGGGCCTTCTTTGAGCAAGCCTCTGATTCACCCAGCAATTTCATATGTCCTCCATTATGCCGTAACGCATAAGTAGAGGCTAAACCATAAGTGTTTAACCAACCATCCAACATGTCTAGTCCACATGCAGCGAATGCATGAGTTGAAATGAGGGAACACTTGGCAAAAAAGGGGCCAGACCGACCCGGGCCTCCAACCACTGTCCACACCCTCTGTCCCCGCCTCCTCCTCCTCCGCGCACACCAAGCTTTCCTCAGCTGCCCATGTCTCTCAAGAGTCATGAATCAGGATCACCCCCGCTTCCGCCTCCACCGTCGCCCGAGTACCACCAAGCACCACCAGAGACCCATCCTACCCCTTCTTCCCTTCCGCCAGTTTGACGACCTGCAACCGAACAGCCGCCAGTCTAGCAGCCAGTTCCTTCTGTCCTTCCAGGTTTGGACAGAAGAAACACTTTAACAAACCCAAACCATCCCAAAGCCAAAAGCGCTGAATTCGGCATTGCCAGGCTTTTGCCTTGGGAAATGTTTTGCCTTTCCCGACAGGGGATTGGACACAAGATTGGGTTCCGCCGACGTCATGGCCCACGGCTTGCCCCCAATACCAGATTCCCGAGCAGGCATTTCTTTGCCAAAAAGCCGTCCCTGCCCTGGCCAGCCTCAGTTCAATCTAAAATTTCAAGCGCGTTGTCTGCATCTACTGTGTCCGGAAAAGTCCATCTCACCACCGACACATGGACTAGTAAGCACCGGGCCAAGGCCGCTATATCTCCTGTACAGCACACTACTGGGTGGTAGCTGGTTGATGTCTTTGGGGGTGACGGTGCTCTCAGCACGGCGCACGCTCTCAAAACCGCAGGATGGTGCAGGCACTTTCCCCCAAGGCCCTCTGGTGCCACGTGCCCAGAGACACCAGGCCGTGTTGAAATTAATCTGCCTTGTAGACCGACCACAACACATTCCATGAGCTGTGAGCTCTAAGCAACGAGACCGAGCGCTGGCTGGGTGACAAGAACCATGTGGGCCAGGCAAGGTGGTGTGCGATAACGGGGCGAAAATCGGCTGGCCGCCCTTAAAGATCGGGGGGTTTTAAAAAAAAAAGGTCTGGAGCACCATCCTTGCCTCTGGCACAATCTCCCATAACTTGTCCGTCCAGAAATTCTAAAGAGCTACCCGGGTCTGACTGCCTGCTTGAAGAACGCTCGAGGTCTGAGTTCGCACTTCTGCCGTTCGCCTACCCTGCTTCATCCCGCCTGCTGCGGTTGCAGCGTCAAGCGCTCGCCTCCCGACAACCGCTCATTGTTGACGTGGCAACAACGCTGGAATCCACCCTCCACATGCTCCAGCTATTGTGGCAGCAGCGCAATTCTCATTACGCAGTACGAAG
This sequence comes from Phyllomedusa bahiana, assembly GCA_025379985.1. NCBI lineage: Eukaryota > Metazoa > Chordata > Amphibia > Anura > Hylidae > Phyllomedusa > Phyllomedusa bahiana. The sequence continues at coordinate 53,543 of JAODAL010023387.1, read as the reverse complement.
TGACACATGGCCTGACAAGCAGCGGTAAACGACCTCGGGGTGTTGAACCACCCGAGAGTGCAGGCAGGTGAAAGAGCTCTGCACCACCCTACTCAGTTTAGAAGGAAGCCATCCTCAAAATGGTCAGGCGGACAATCCCCTTGTCAGCATGAGCAGTTGTGTTTATCTTAGTTCTGGAACGATCTGTATAGACACTCTGAAACAACAGGTCCCCCGCCACGACGGAGAGAGACGGACACAGTATGCTGTACACGGAGCCTTTCTCTCCGTCAAGATCCACAAGGGCCCCGACTGTTTCCAAAAAAATTTCATCGTCTTCATTAGGCAGTGGTCGGGGTCCATTACTAGTGCAAGGTGGCGCATCAGCTCTCAGGGTGCATCATCACAGCAAGTCAGGCAGTGTTGAAATCAGTGCCGAGGCAGACGGTAGGAGGAGGAGGAGGTATTCTATACAAACCCGATGTTACCAGACGGTCCCTTGCCATGGAAATAGGTTGCGCGAATTTGAGGCGGGAGGAGGCAGATGAGAAGATCCAGTTTGCTAGTGCCCCTCGACCCAGAGCATGGGAAATCAAGGCTCCATCTCTCACATGATGCTGTGATGCACCATATCTCCTCCAACATGATCCGCTCGCATTAAGGCCATCAAAATGAACAACAAGTAACTGGGGTCGAGGCCACCCACCTTGGATCCCCGTACAAAACAAAACTCAGCACTTTTCTTCCACCCAACCCAAATAGAGAGTAAAAAATGCAGAAAAGGAGACCTTGCGAGATTGATCAACTGGAGACATCTGATTGCGTCTGCTTCACGTTCCCAAATGTCACGGTGGTAACAACCATCATCGACGTGACAGCAGTAGGTGCAAGGAGGCTTAGCGGCAGCAGCAGGCAAGGTGCAGAAGCCTAATGGGTGACCTCTGGCAATCTTTGTTTACCACCTCACCAACTGCATGCAATGCAGGCACACATCCAACCACACAGAGATCAGCTTAAGATAATGGTGCACATGCAAACTACTATCTGCTCTCAACACCGAATTTTGGCATGTGTTCCGGAGCCAATAGACTGTCTGGTATCCAAAATGTAGACGAATGCCCGAGCGGCTCGTCTACGCCATAGAGGTGTTGTCCTGCCCAGCAGCCAGCGTTCATATCTTGAGCAGACCTCAAGCACAGGCTGGAGGAGTCCGTTACAGACAAACGCATCCGGCTTTCCACATATAATGTGGATCGTTTGAACTCATCAAGATGAATCAGGCAATGGATCTTCTGATTATGATTGTGTCCGCCCAATTGCCAGGGTCACCGAATCTAAGCTGCCGGTCCTACTTCACAATACCCTTTTCAACATAATGGTCCTATTGAAAACTTTTTTTAAAATGATCATTCTTACTGCAATTTTTATTCTCTTTTCCCACAGTTTCATTTGCTGGTATTGCTGTGAGGAGACTGTAAAAAAAAAAAGACAGCAAGTTTTCATGACAACACCGTATGTCCTTTACTCACTTTATCTAAGAATTTTTCGCATTGTCAATGGTTTTTGAGGTCATGTAGCTGTGAGATACAGCTTAATTATGGACCTTTGTCAAGAAATGTTGCTTCTAAGTGGCAATTCTCCCTCACAATTTTTAACAGTGGCTGAGAATCATCTTTTATAATTTTTTGGGTCATGCTGCTTGAAAATGCCAGCCAATACTACAGGTCCTTATAAAAAAATTTTGTTTTTCTAACAGACCATTTGGTATTCCTTCACAGTTTGACAAAGTGGCTCAAGGGTCATGCTTTGGAAATGTTTTTGGGGAATTTTGCGTGACATGCAGCTATACTACAGTCGCTATGTCAAAAAATGTTGTTTCTAACAGACATTTGTCTCTTCAACAATTGTCCAAAGTGGCTCAGGGTTCTTGAGCTTTGAATTTTGGGGCAATTTTGCTGTGACATGCAGCTTATACTACAGTCCTATTCTAAAAAATGTTGTTTCCTTAACCGACATTTGTTCTTCACATTTGCAGAGTGGCTCATGGGTGATGGTGTGTGGCTGTCAGAAACATAATAGTTAGGACACCTGTATAATGGACACCATATTGCAAAAGACTTGTTTTAGCAAGAGTCTTTAACGCATAGCTATCATTCCTGTAATTGAGACAACCCATTTAATACAATGAAAAAAAGAGAAACAAAGACATGGTGTGGATTCCATCCTATTTTAAAAATGTGTTTTTCTAAATTAAAGTACTAACAAACTTGCATGTACAAAATAGCTGTAAAAAAATTCCTCCTGAATTGTATCAAGGGAGGTACAGGAAAAACTGACCAGATGTAGTTATTCAGAGACATGGAGTAATGGAGCACGGACAAAGAACAAAGTACAGAGACCATTTCCTCCAGCACTTGAGTAAAAATGAGCAAAGAATGCAATATAAAGGGCACCTGGTGTAACAGGAGCATTAACACCATATTTCCAAGTGAGAGCTCAATTGGTCCCACATTCTACGGAGGGGCAAGCGCTCCCCAGATTTACCTGTGTACAGAGAAGGCTGGAGTTCTCTACATTTGCCCGTTCCGCACTCAGCTTCAGCACGACAGTTTTTCGTTGCTGCGTCCATCAGGGCATTTTAACCTGCGTGTTTAAAAGATGACGGGACGCCAGCCTGGGCTTTCACCACACGCCACTGGTAAACTCCGGCCCTGGTCATGCTGTGCCTCCAGGAAGGTATAGTCTATGTCCAGAGTTCAACAAAATGAGTGGTTAAAGACTCCTTTTTTCCGGGCACTTTTTAAATGTGGGGGTCATGCAGGTTTGGGGGTCATGCTGTGGCCCAGGACAGTATAGTCAATGTGCATTTCACTAAATGGTGTTTGAAAGACTCCTTTTTTCCGGCACTTTTTAATGGTTGGGTCCAATGCTGTGGCCCAGGACAAGGTATAGTCAATGTCCAGTTGAAACTAAAATGGTGTTGAAAGACACCTTTTCCGTCACTTTTTTAATGAGGGGGTCATGCAAGGTTTGGGGGCTCATGCAGTGGCCAGGACAGGTATAGTCCAATGTCCAGTTCAACTAAAAGGTGATTGAAAGACTCCTTTTTTCCGGCACCTTTTTAAAATGTGGGGGGTCATGCAGTTTTGGGGCTCATGCTGTGGCCCAGGACAAAGTAAAAGTCAATGTCCAGCTTCAACTAAAAATGGTGGTTGAAAGACTCCTTTTTCCGGCACTTTTTAAATGTGGGGGTCCATGCAGTTATGGGGTTTCATGCTGCGTTCCAGGACAGGAATATTCAATGTCCATATCAAGTTAAATGATGGTTCAAATCAAACTGCCTCTGGCACTTTTTAATTTGTGGGGATGCAGGATTAAGGGTCCGAGGCCTGTGGTACAAGACAGGATAGTAAAGTGGTCTGTGACTTTTTTTCTGTGACTTTTATAACCTAAGTGTGTTTGCTAAATGTAAGCACGTATCCATTTGACTGTTGTGGATTTAATTTTCATGCTTCTCCAGCCCTAGTTAATGGTGTAATACAGAAGGTGTTGTTTGCTCTCCATAGACTTTAATTGGTCGCATCCGCGCAAAATCGATGCTCTCACTATCGAAAAACCTTATCGAAGCGGCCGTACTATCGACTATCGATCGTTCTCGATACCAATGCAATCGCTCAACACTACCAGCCACCTTTTTTGACTATATACTCTCTGTTTAATCTTTTGATTATTGATCTGTGTTTATGGAGAGTGGTCATAATCTGACAATAGTCCTTAATCCTACTAGGTCTAGTATCTGGACGTATTTATATATGTACTGTCTGTCTGTCCTGCACATATCTATCTATCTATCTGTCTATCTATCTATCTATCTATCTATCTGTCTGTCTATCTATCTCATATCTATCTATCTCATATCTATCTTTCTATCTATCTATCTGTCTGTCTATCTATATCATATCTATCTATCTATCTATCTGTCTATCTATATCATATCTATCTCATATCTGTCTGTCTGTCTGTCTATATATCTAATATCTATCTATCTCATATCTATCTATCTCATACATGCCAACTCTCCCGTTTTTGGCGGGGGGTCCCGCTATTTGGGGTCCCCTCCCGCCCACCCGGGGAGTTGGCATTCCTCCCGCCGCCAGCAGAGCAGCGGGGTTCTTTAAATGAGCCGCCGACAGAGTACGCGGCGCGCTACCTGGCGCCGCCTGGCCGCTCCCAAAGGCAGGTGAAGCGGCCGCTGCTCCCGCTTCACCGCGACCGGAGTCCCTCGCTGTGCAGGAGGAGGCAGGAGGATCGCTCCCTCCTGCCTCCTCCCCCTGTATGTCCGGCGCCACGGTGTTGCTGTACAATACAGTCAGCGGCGCAGGTGGAAGTGACGCGCGTCAGCAGTGGAGTGACGCGCGGCCGGCTCTCACTTCCCCCGCGGCGCTGTGAATCGTCCGAGCGGCCGTGCTGAGGAAGCCTGTGAGGGTAAAGTGGATTTTATTAATTTTATTTTTATTTAGCGTATATGGGGGGCTCTGCCTGACACAATGGGGGCACTACCTCGTGTCAACCAGATGGGACATCCTACCTGGCAACAAGGGGGCACTACCTGGCAACAATGGCACTAACCTGGCAACAGAGGGGCACACCTGGAACAGGAGGGGCAATCTACCTGGCAACAATGGGGGCATCTACCTGGGCAACAGGAGGGGGCATCTACCTGGCAACATAGATGGCATCTTACCTTGGCAAACCAATCTGGGGCATCTACCGGCAAACATGGGGGCACTACCTCGCAAACAGTGGGGCGCATCTACCTGGCAAACATGGGTGGCATCTAACCTGGCAACAGAGGCATCTACCTGGTAACAGAGGGGGCATCTACCTGGTAACAGAGGGGCAACTACGACCTGGCAACAGAGGGGACATCTACCAGGCAACAGAGGGACTTCGTACCTGGCAACAGAGGATGCATCTTAACTGTCAAAACAATGGGGCACTACCTGGCAACAATGGGGGCACTACCTAGGCTACAGGAGGGGGCATCTACTTGCTACAAGGGGGGGGCATGCTACACTGCCTGTTAGGGGAACAACCTGCTTTATGGGGGGTTACTACCTGGCTATAAGGGCATCTACCTGGCTTTCTTCCAACGCCGTTATGCATTTGGTGGAGTGGTGTGGCTTTTTGAGGGCGTGGCATACCGACAAGATGGGTCACTAAAATCTCCTGCTTTTTCATTTTCAAAAGTTGGCAACTATGATCTATCTATCTATCTATCTATCTATCTATCTCATATCTATCTCACATCTATCTATCTCATATCTATCTCACATCTATCTATCTCATATCTATCTATCTATCTATCTATCTATCTATCTATCTATCTATCTATCTATCCAGTCAACCACCCCTCCCATGCAGGAGGTCTCTACTGTAGATACTTTCATACTATCTGTGATGTGACTCTCACACTACAATATTTCAGTCCTCTCTGTGCTCTGTTTTTCATTAGTTTAGCACAGTTCAGCTGCAGATTCTAGTGGCTGATGTTTCACAGATGCAGAGTGACTTATTTGACTTCCACCAAGGGAGAGAACCTCTTGCTTCTGGCCTAGCTACTTGGTCAACCTGACATTTGACCCTTGGTTGCTCATCCTTACACTTCCCTGCAGTGACAGCTGCTGGATGCTCATAAATCTATGAATCCCAATATACAAAGAAATAAATTACTGCTGTAGAGTTAGATAGAAAATGTATGAGTAATAAAATTAGATAGATAAACAGACAGATAAATAGATAAATATTTCAGTTCTACTGCCTTTTTAAGATAATAACATCGATAAAAGGATGGATGGATAGATAAATAGATAACAAGAAATATATATATATAAATAAATAATATATATATATCTATAATATAAATATAATATATATAAATATATAATAGAATATATATATATATATATATATATATATATATATGAGATAGATAGATAAATAAGAGATAGATAGATAAATAAGAGATAGATAGATAAATAAGAGACAGATAGATAAATAAGAGACAGATCGATAAAAATGAAGACAGATAGATAAATTAAGAGACAGATAGATAGAATATTGAGAGTATGATAGATAATAGATATGAAAAGATAGATGGATAGATATGAGATAGATAGATATATAATCAGATAGATAGATATAATAGATTATACAGAATAGATAGATAGATAGATAGATAGATATAATACGATAGATAGATTAGATAAGATATGAAGATAGATAGATAATAGATTAGAAATGAGATAGATAGATATGAGATAGATAGATAGATATGAGATAGGATAGATGATATGATAGATAGATATGAGATAGATGGATAGATAGATAGATAGAATATATAGATTAATAGATAGATAGGATAGAGATTAGGGATTATGATTGATATAATAGATTAGATAGATAGATAGATAGATAATGAGATAGATAATATGAGATAGATAAATGAGATAGTTAGATGATAGATAGATAGATATGAAGAATAGATGGATAAGATAGATATATAGATAGATAGATTATGAATAGCATAGATTGATAGATAGAATAGATAGATAATAGAAAGATAGATAGATAGATAGATATGAGATAGATAATAGATAGATATCTAGATAGATAGATATGAGATAGATCTATAGATTATGAGATAGATAGATGATAGAATAAATAGATAGGAGATAGATGGATAATATATAGATACATAATGGATAGATGATAGAAGATAATAGATAGATATGAGATAGATAGATAGATAGATATGGAGATAGATACGAATATGAGATAGATAGATAATAGATAGAAAGATAGATAGATAGATAGATAGATTAGATATAGATGATAGTTAGGATAGATAGAAATATGAGATATATAGATATGAGATTAGATAGATAGATATGAGATCGATAGAATGATAGATAGATAGATATTGAGATAGATTTTGTTGGATTAGATAGATAGATAGAATATATAGATAGATAGATATAATAGATAGATAGATAGATAGATCGATATGGAGATGATAGATATGAGATAGATAGATAGATAGATAGACAGATATGATAGATAGATAGATATGAGATAGATAGATAGATAGATAGATAGATAGGATAGATAGATAGATAGAAAGATATGAGATAAAAAGATTAGATAGACTAGATGATAAAGCTAAATAGATAGACCGACAGTATCTGTATTTGTCTTTTTATCTTTGCATCCTTGGCTTAGATGCAAAATCATTGACAGGGTCCCCACATATCATAATGCCGTTCTATGAGACAGGGGACAGGTACTGGGAAGGAATACAACTGTTACCTTTGCAAACACTATAGCTAAGTGCTTTAATAGATAGAAAGCTAGAAGAATGATAGATCCTGTTCTTTCCCTGCAGAGCTTGCAATCTTATTTATCAAGCATCACCCCAAACACGCAACCAATCAGGTCACTTAATGTAAACCCCCATCCATTAGAAGCCCATTTTGCAGGACATTCAAAGCTTTGCCCTGAATTTACCTACAAATAAAAACTCCAAAAGCTCCTACTTCAGGACACGTTGGAATAGTTCCTATTCCTCTAGAGTTAATTTCTGAGTCTGTACATAGAACAATATGATGTACAGAAATACTGAAGACACTTTTCTTTGGATGATAGATAAATCTATCAATACCACCCCAACTGCTCTGTATTTTACATAGTCTGCAGGTCCAGGTGACCTGACCGTGTAGATGTCACCTCCAGCAGGTGGCACCTCTATAACTTGCTCTATAACGTTATAAATTATATAGACCGCAGGTACAAGTGTCCTGTCCGGAAAGATGTCACCTCCAGCAGGCGTCTCCTCTGTTACCTGCTCTACACCTTTGTATATTATATAGTCCACAGGTACAGGTGGCCTCTCCATATAGAAGTCACCTCCAGCAGGCGGCACCTCTGTTACCTGCTCTACACCTTTGTATATTATATAGTCTGCAGATACAGGTGGCCTCTCCGCATAGATATCACCTCCAGCAGGTTACATCTGTTACTTGCTTTATATCTTTGTATATTATATAGTCTGCAGATACAGGTGGTCTCTGCTCTGCGTATAGATGTCACCTAAAGCAGACGTCACCTCAATAATTTGTTCTACACCTTTATATGTTATATAGTCTACAGATATAGGTGGCTGTATAGATGTTACCTATAGCAGGCATCACCTCTGTTACCTGCTCTACACCTATGTATATGATATAGTCCACAGGGACATGTGGCCTCTCCGTATACTGTATATGTCACCAGCAGCAGGTCACACTGGTAACCTGCTCTACCAAAACCATTGTATATTATATAGTCCACCAGGGACAGGTTGGCCTCTCTATATAATGTCACCTCACCTCACATCTTTACCTGTTCTACCCACCATTGTATAATATATATCCACAGGGACAGGTGGCCTCTCCATAAAGATTGTTACCTTACAGCAGCCGTCACCTCTGTTACCTGTTCTACACCATTGTATATGGAGAGGTCGCCTCTCTATATAGATGTCACCTCCAGCAGGCGTCTCCTCTGTTACCTGCTCTACACCAATGTATATGATATAGTCCACAGGGACAGGTGGCCTCTCCATATAGATGTCACCTCCAGCAGACGTCACCTCTATAACTTGTTCTACACCATTGTATATGATATAGTCCACAGGGACAGGTGGCCTCTCTATATAGATGTCACCTCCAGCAGACGTCACCTCTGTTACCTTGTTCTACACCATTGTATAATATATAGTCCACAGGGACAGGTGGCCTCTCTATATAGATGTTACCTCCAGCAGACGTCACCTCTATAACTTGTTCTACACCATTGTATATGATATAGTCCACAGGGACAGGTGGCCTCTCCGTATAGATGTTACCTACAGCAGGCGTCACCTCTGTTACCTGTTCTTCACCATTGTATAGGGAGAGGTGGCCTCTCTATATAGATGTCACCTCCAGCAGGCGTCTCCTCTGTTACCTGCTCTACACCATTGTATATGATATAGTCCACAGGGACAGGTGGCCTCTCCGTATAGATGTCACCTCCAGCAGGCGGCACCTCTGTTACTCGATTTACACCTTTGTATGTTCCTTTGCTATAAATTGTATCCTGTGTATGTGAATGTGGGATTTTACTTGCACTTCAATAGAATAATAGGTTCTTTCTTGTTTGCTTAAGGTGTTAGGAATTTTTTTGTGTATTATATGAGCCAAGAATTTCTAAATGATTCCAATTTCCACCATCCTCGGAAGAAAGCACTTAGTAAAGTACTGAGCGCTCCTCTTTATCTGCACTAAATCCCTGTGTTAATGCACCGTCAGGCTGGAAATTGTGCTCGCACAGTATCATCCTAGGATGTGAAATGGCTTAAAATCCTCGAAATAAAATCTTCGAAAATCTGTAAACAAATCACATTAGACGATTTCCACTAAAGTTCAGCAAAGCTATTTGCACTACGGAGACATAAATAACGAGCTGTATTATCACTGTTTCAAACCACTTTGATGAAACAGATGGTGAAGTCCTAAAGATAATTGTAAAGTTGGAATTATGAGCTATTTGTAAGAACGCACTTTCGGTAGATTTGCAGGGAAGCGAGGGGAGAAGGCATTACTGCTGCTATAGAGGCTTAGAGGAGATGTCCACCTGCTGATCCCGTGCGTCCACTTCATGTCAGTCCAGAGGAAAAAAAGAGTCTTCTTTAGTCCCTTTAATTACCTCTTAATTGAAACTCTTCCCAATCACAGTGTAGGAGCCCCGTGCTTTATGAATTGGGGACTGCACTGTTTGGCACTTGTTCATTGCTTTGTAGCATAGACAATGCTAAAACTCTGCTGCCATTTAAAGGGGAAAATCTCTACTTCTCGTGACAATAAATTGATCACAAAGCATCACTGAAAGCCACGGCGATCAGGTTATCTATGAGGAAGGCCTAGCATAAGGGCGACATGTATGATTTAGGTGCATAGGGCGACATGGATGATCTAGGTGCATAAGGCGACATGTATGATCTAGGTGCATAGGGTGACGTGTATGATCTAGGTGCATAGGGCGACATGTATGATCTAGGTGCATAGGGTGACGTGTATGATCTAGGTGCATAGGGGGGCATGTATGAGCTAGGTGCATAGGGTGACATGTATGATCTAGAGGCATAGGGCAACATGTATGATCTAGGCTCATAGGGTGACATGTATGATCTAGGCTCATAGGCCGACATGTATGATTTAGATGCATAGGGCGACATGTATGATCTAGGTGCATAGGGCAACATGTATGAGCTAGGTGCATAGGGCAACATGTATGATCTAGGTGCATAGGGCGACATGTATGATCTAGAGGCATAGGGCAACATGTATGATCTAGGCTCATAGGGTGACATGTATGATCTAGACGCATAGGGCGACATGTAGGATCTAGGTGCATAGGGCGACATGTATGATCTAGGTGCATAGGGTGACATGTATGATCTAGAGGCATAGGGCAACATGTATGATCTAGGCTCATAGGGTGACATGTATGACCTAGGTGCATAGGGCGACGTGTATGATCTAGGCGCATACGGCGACATGTATGATCTAGGATCATAGGGTGACATGTATGATCTAGGTGCATAGGGTGACATGTATGATCTAGGCGCATAGGGCGACATGTATGATCTAGGCTCATAGGGTGACAAGTATGATCTAGGTGCATAGAGGCCAGTTCTAAATATTTTTAAGCAGTGTAGAATGCACCAGAATGTATGGACCTGTTCTACTGCGTTGTCCACTACGACAACTCAGACTCAAGTAGACCACCTTTAAATTGGTCTGGCTGTTCTAGCAGTAATGTGCATAGTTTTGCCGTCCTCCCGTCATATATGTGTAGAATCATACGCTTATGGTGCGATGCCCCCAGAACACCCCCACATCTTGGGCGCATGTTTGAACGGGGCTGCACCAGAAGTCTGAGTCTTTTCAGCCCGACGCTTAGTGCAGCCCTGTTCGCAATAGTTTAAAACCTCCCATACGCCAATATCACGCGCATTACAGAGCGACCGCAGCACTTTGTAATGCGCCTGATTTCGGGGGGCGTGTGGGAGATGGGGCGCACTACAACCGTATGATACTGCACATTTATAGCTTCAGTACGGCAAATCCAGGCGCATTACAGCTGGACCAGGTAGAGCACTTTAAAAGTGGTTTACCTGAGGCAGAAGTGTCGTCTTAGTGCTAAAATGCGCCTGATTTATGACACGAGGTAGAACAGGTTTATAAATTAGGCGCATTCTATACTATTATTATGCACATAAAAATTAATTACATTTTAACACCAAAAATCATACATGTCACCCCAAGTGTCTAATTTCTGTGCAGCACCGCAACTGGTCAGGTTAAGTACTACATAATGTCAAATCATTGGTAATTCTGATCAATGCAGGACAGGACAGGTCCTCCAGATACATAGACGCTGCATGGGTGTGCCTATACCAGCCATAGCAGCTGCTTTTGGGCTCAGAAGTTAAAAGGATACACAACTATTTTTACTTATTTTTAAGGAATAACATGCAAAATCAGATTAGAATAGGGGTATATTCTATAGTAATGTAAACAATAAACTGTTAATGAACAATATAAAAAAAAACAAAGAAAGGGAAAAATTACCAAAATTCACTCTAAGTTACATTACTGTAAAAGTCCCTACCAAAGTAGAACTACCGCCCCGACAAGGGCGACCCTGCTTGTCATTCAAACCCTACACAATCCTTTAAGGGACAGAGCAGAGAAAATATGGCAAGAAAGTGAAAAATACTGATACTAGATAGATACAATATTCTGTAAATATAGCAATGTTATTCTAGAAACTCCATTCGAAGTACATACCACTCCAATGCTTTTCACCTGAAACTAGATCTGATAAACAGGGGGAAAAAATGACCAAAAATGGTCAAAACAGTGAACCAGAAAAGGATATAAATATGTATGCAAGATGAGCCAGGTAGGGGCACACAAATCCATAAGCATAGCTAATACACAATGCAGCCCCTATATTTACACAAGCGGTAAACGGTACTGATATTGCTTTTACTCACAGACCACCATTGGGCTATGTTACCAGGGTCGGTATGTCCTGCTAGAGATGATAGCATATTTGTAAGGAATAACAAGTTGGGGGCTTCTGATATCTGGCACTGGCATGTAGGTTCTCTAATATATGGCCTTATTAATTATATTGCTCTTTATGCTGCAGCTTCCTGTCACAAGATGATGGGGCCCGTCTCATGTTACTTTGGGGTCCTATGAATTCTAATTGTACCATTGACTCTTTGTTAACACTATCCACCATGACCAAGAGATCAGAATTCGGGATAGTGTTGCTCAAATAGCACCCTGTTCAGTTTGACACTGGTTTAACTGAATTTGGGAAAAAATTTGGTTTTGGGACACCCCAAATCCGAATATTTTCTCTAAAGCTATCCCTATCTCTAATCCTACCCCTAACGCTTATCATAACTTTTACCCCAAGTTAGGGTTAGGTTTATGGTTCTTAGGATATTTTATGGGCTAAATTATCAGTGCTCCAACCCTTATGTTGCTATCGCCATGGTGTCACCTCCTGTTGGGTTACACCTATGATGTGGAAAATGGACGTGTCGTTGGACGTTATGGATCCCAGTCCCTACAACATTGGGACAACTTAGGGAAATAGGAAGTGATGTCAGACATGAGACGGGAGATGATGCCACGGTAGGAGCGATACAAGGCCTGGAGTGACACAGGACCCAGAACGATGGTGAAAGGTAAGCTCACCCTTTAAAACTGTTAAAACTCCTTACCTTTACCCTGAACCCAATTTTTTTTTTTACAAATTTTGATTTGAGGCTACTCAAACTGAATCGCTTTGATTCTGATCGAATTTTGGAGTTAGTACCACTCTTGTTTATGGATTGTGTACAGTATTGCAGCTCAGCCCTACCTATCAGACATAGGGAGACAAGTATGATCGGGGTTTTCACCCTTTTCTGGCGAAAAAAGCTGATTCGGCCGCGATATCTAATGCACCTAATGAATGTAAGACTCGACACTTTCTAATGCGCCTAACATGAGGGGGTGTTTCTGGATGTCTGGGGGTTCGGGCGTCACCACACTCGTAATATTAGATACATATATGAATGGGATTCAGCAAAACTGCTCGGACAGGCATACCTATTCCAATGTGCTCTGCCTGAGCCTAAGGAGTCGAAGTGGAGCTGGATTTGCTGTTAGGGAAAATAATGTCCAATATTTCTCAGCTTCCAGCAGTACAATAATAAAAAGTAATTTCTGATAATTATCAAACAACATAAAATGTAATTATTTAAATTTAATTAAAAAAAAAGTTATCATATAAAATTAATATAAAAATATATAATATCCCAAAAATATAGAAATATCTCCTATAAAATGTGTTTAAAATTAAAAGAATCTAAAACTAATTTTACATTAAATAACCACTGATGTTGATGTTTAAATTTTTACAATTTTATTTTTACTACATTAAATTTGAAATGTATTTTTGCTGCTCTCACCCTTTATTCTACATACAGCAGGAGCCAGCACAGCACAGTTATTGCTGGGATCTGTGGTCCTCCAAGCAGGATCAGTCCCATAGTTTCTATTCACTGACATGCTATTCTAATGACTTTTATTTATTTCCAGCCTATCTATAGCCTTTATACATGTTTGGGGCATTACTATTGCACCTAAGTATCGTAAAGCGCCAAACACACAGGCGAGGGGCGGGAACTTTACACCATTTTTTCAACACACAGAAACCACTTTCATACATTCAGGCGCATTATACACTGGAAAATAGATGAGAAAATGCACTTCAATCCACCCACTTCCATACATGTCTCCCATAGTGCCACTATTATCCATGGGCTCTGTCTGATATTGTAGCTGAGCCCCATTCAATTGAACACGTCATTTACATGCAGGCTTTTATGTAACACAGTTGTCACAGTGGGGTCTTGCAGCCTATTCTCAATTTGACAAGTAATGTTTGCCCGGACCACCATGGGCTGACAAAGCAATCTGCCCAGGAAATCAGTCCTGCCACAAACTCGAAAAAATACTCTAAATAGGGCCATTAAATAACACTGTAATAAAGAATTGTGGGGTCTAGAAATGATGACAGTCCAAGCTTGTATCTAGTGCAAACTGACAGATAATCTGGAATGTAATTAGTCATGGTGACCTATTTTAGGGTTTCATTTCTCACCTCTCTTCCTGTAGTTTTTTATGCTTTTTACAATCATTTGAAGAAGGCATTGTGAATAGTGCTGTGATTCCGATTCACTGTCAAATTCAACCCAAATCAATTTACTGTAACCCTAAATTGGGCTAAAGATGTTTTCTCACCAGTCTGTTTCATGAAGCCTGTTCTCCCCAGCCAGCTCCCACTTGCATTTCAGACTGTGAGTGGTTCTATATCTTCAGGCTGCCACTTCCTTTTCAGACTGTGAGTGGTTCTACAGATTCCGGCTTCCACTTCCTTTTCAGACTGTGAGTGGTTCTACAGATTCCGGCTTCCACTTCCTGTACATACTGGAAGTGGTTCTACAGCTTCTTGCTCCCACTTCCTTTACATACTGGAATTGGTTCTACAGCTTCAGGCTCCCATTTAATGTTCGGGCTGTGGGTGGATCTATAACTTCAGGCTCCCATTTCATGTTCGGGCTGTGGGTGGATCTATAACTTAAGGCTCCCATTTCATGTTAAGGCTGTAGTTGGTTCTACAGGTTCAGGGTCCCACTTCCTTTTCAGACTGTGAGTAGTTCTAGAGCTTCAAGCTCCCATTTCATGTTCGGGCTGTAAGTGGTTCTACAGTTTCAGGGTCCCACTTTCTGTTCAGGTCGTGGGCAGGTCCACTGCAATAAGCCACATTTCAGTCCTACTATTCCTAGCTGAGCATGGGAGTGGGACATTGGTAAAAAAAAAGAGGTTTTAAAAACAGGACATGAGGCTACAGAGCTCTAAAGAATTAAAGTTTGACAGTAAGAAACAACAAAAAGCTCATGTTCTGCTGATGAGGCACAGCAGTGAGAGGGGTCACCATCTTGGCCGTGGCTAGTTCAGAGAGAGATAGTAACTCAGATAACAGGAGAAAATAACTGTTCTAGCTCTGAAAGATGGTCAGGGGCTGCTGGGAGTTGTAGTTTTGTTTTGGGAACCCACCTGTTTAAGATTGTTTAATACTGCAATATGGAAAAAAGTAAGCAGCATGGGGGAAGTAGTATGAGGTTATCAAATTACCTATAACTAATGTTAATCAAACTGTTCTAGAAAAGTTAAGTTCTAGTAGAACTTCTGGAATTTTTAGAACTCGAACGGAACGGAACATTTTACTATTCGTTCGAGTAAAATTCTAGTTCGACACGTCATTTTCAGTTTAGTTTTCAGCAGCTTTCTGCACTTTTGGTGGCCATCCAATCAGTGCTGAGTACAGAAGTGTCAAAAACGTAATTGCTGAGGTGTAGGGATCTCATTGGCTGCTAAAATCACATGACCTTGTTATATATTTCACTGTATTGCCTTGTGAACGCCATTTTCAGCTCACTCTCTGTACTTACAGACTGCTCTTAGTTAGATAGCATTTTCCTCTCCATAGACAGCAATAGTTTGGGAGTTTGGTATTGCTGGCTCCATCTTTCCCACACCCAGAGGCTATTATTTGGTGACATTTGCAGGCTGACATAACGCCTAACTCTCATATACATAGATATATATTATACAGAGTGCTTGGCTTTGCTAAATCATACTCAGTGGCCAAAAGTTCTGTTTTTGCAGTTTTGGGGGTTCAGTAATTTTATAACACCGTCTCCAAATCTCCTATGTGTCAAAGGGGCTTTTGGGCCCCCTCAGAATGCAGGACCCCATAGCAGCTGCTACCACTGTACCTGCTATAGCTACGCGGACCTCATGTTTTCCGTTAGTGGTTCTGTTCTAAGTTCGAGGTTCTAATCGAATTACAACTTTTTAGGGCAAGTTCACACGGTTTAATTGTACGCCCCGCAATTACGCCGGGTGTTCGCGGAGTCACGCTAATCGGCGCGTACTCCCAAGACGCGGGGGGGGCCGTCAGTCCGCCGGCCCCATAGACATGCATTACCGACACGTTACTTATCTCCCTGGACGTACAATATGATCGTATTGTACACATGGGGAGAGGAGGCATAATCCATAGTTCTCTATGAGAACTGTGGATTATCGTTATGAATGGGGCGCATTTCGCTCGTATTAGAGCAATGGCCAGAGCGGGGAGCAGCCATGCTGCACATCACAACATGAAAGCAAACGGGCCTGATAGTGGCAGGTGGAATGGGCCAAGGCACAACTCATAAAACAGACTTATACCCCTTCAGAATTAATCAAGGATGTAGCAAAGTTCAACTTGACAGTGATATCCCGACTCAAAACAAAAGCCATTGAAAATCATTAAAGAAGTTGAGTTATCTTTGAAATTTATCTTTGTAGGTCTCAATATTAAAGTATCACTGAAGGACAAGTGACCTTTCTTGCTATTTTCCCAGATGGACTCTTAGGGAAAGCACATTGTCTCTGGTAGATGCATTTCCCCTGCTGTGTGATGGGATGACCTGTGGAAGATATGCACTAGTCTAGGAAAAACATTAACTGAGACCTATGCTGAAACACAGATGAGAAATTTCAAAGAGATTTAGTACACCAGGTGTATTAATGGGCAAATTCCTGAGGGGGAAGCCACGTGACCTTTTTCAAGGTGAAATATACTTTTTACACATATTTATAATTAATGGAGATCCCAGGTGGGACTATATCTTTCCATCTGGATTCAGGAATGAGGAAGTATGTATCATAGAGACAATTGACTTATTTTAATGGGTGCAGGTCCTCCAATAGCAGAGAATGGGAAATGTGTTCAAGTATCATGAAAATGGGCAAACAAAAGCCAAAACATACAAAATTGTGCACCCTGTAGAAAATGTCACAATGATAGAACATAACCTTTCTTACAAACTATAATATCAAATTCCCTACAATATCCCTACACTCGCCCTATTACAGGGACTACCTATCAAAAAGCAGGGTGACCTTCCTGACAACAGTGACCCCGACAGGAATCTAACCCTGAACGTCTTCCTGAACTCATAGGTAAACACATGAACTGCTATCCCTGAGTGCTAGAGATACAGACACTGAGGGTGAGAAGGAAACCAATGTATCAGATAGAATACATAGTATAAACAATGTTAAAATGCTGTCCAAAATCCGACGCCATTTTAACACTGCTGGACTACGTCGGGACTGCATTTTTTGTTATAGATTTGCACTAAAAACTGCTGTCAGATTCTAACAGATTTTTAAACCGATTGGAGAAAACCCTTACGGTGTAGAATGCAGCACAGATTTTTTTATTGCAGTCTATGGACACTGGTTACAGTCGGATTTTCGGCAGATTCAAAATACTGAATCTGCCGAAAATCTGACAATAGTCCCGTGCTGAGTAGACCTAGCCTTAGGGATCAGATGAAGTAGATCACCAGAAGGAAGCCCTATTTTCATCTTTAGTATAGCGCCTCCTCACTTCTACACACTTTAGTTGTTGGGGCCATTTACAAATGGACCTTTAGTTCCATTAAGATTGAGACGATTAACCATACAGGTGGCAACAAAGTTATTACCAAGGAACTGGAGGTCAAAGTAAATAATTTTGTCCCTATTTAGTAAAACTATTACCAACTTTCGTATTAGCCCTCATGGAAGTCTTATTCCGACATGGACAGTATGTAGAAGAAAGGAGACTATGCTCGCACTTAACATTTTTGGTTTTGCCTTTCAGTTGAACTGAATTAAGTAATAAGGTGCATATATTAAATCCAGCACTCAGTAGTAATAGGATCCCATACAAAACTAGCTTTATTGGAAAAATTAATAAAATCCACACTTTGGAAAAAAATAAATGTAGTCATCCCCTGTTACCCGGAGCATAGAAGCAAACAAGGAAGTGAGATATTTGTTCAGGCATTATGAAAGGAGGCAAAGAAGCTTCAAAACTCACCAGCCCAGGCTGTACGGGATGAGGAAGAGCACCAGAGGGCAGTCCCATTTTTAACTTTGGTATAGCACCTCCTCACGTCTATGCAAAAAAAAAAAAAAAAAGGGTTTTTGAATCAGCTCACCCGTCTGTAATCAAGTCCAGATCCTAGGAGCATGGCAGGGCGGAGTCCTCACCCGAGACAAGTAATAATGAACGAAGTGCAGCCAGCTACATCCAGGACGCTGAATTAGAATTGCGATAAAACTTCCATTCTTTATTTCCAACAAATATAAAAACGGTACATGGAGGGTAACTACATGCTTAGCGCATACATGGCACAGTAGTAAACCACTGTAGACCGACGCGTTTCGGAGATAATTCCTTAGTCGTGGTCACCTCCTCACGTCTATGCACTTAAGTTTCTTGACTACTTCATATCCGGACCTTAAGGGTGCTTTCACACAGTTCGTTTTTGGTGCATATTTGATGCATTTTTAATGCATTTTTTGTGCAGGAAGGCACAACAATTAACGCTGTGCATTGCTACATAAAAATCGTGGTAAAATCGCATTTTTTACCGTGATTTTTGCCACTTTTTTGTGCAGCAATGAACATCAAAAACGCACCAAAACACACTGTGTGAAAGCACCAACAAGAACAAGACAATTAACCATATGGGTGGCTACAAAGTTACTCCCAATAAACCTGAGGTCACAGTAAATCATTTTGCACCTGTTTTGTAAAACTACTGATTTCCAACTTCTGCTGTTACCCATCACGGACGTCAAGTTATTCCAAGATGTCTGTAGAACAGAAAAGGCGATGCTCACACTCTACATTTTTTAAATTTTTGTTTTCACATTTTAATCCTACTTTCACCCCTTAATGCCGAGGCCTATTTATTGTTCACACTCGTTTTTCCCTCCCCGCCTTCCCATAGCCATAGCTTTTTTTTTTTTTTTTACCTACATAGGCCCAACAAGGCTTTTATTTTGTAGGACAAGATGTACTTTGCAATGTTGTCATTCACTGTACAATAGAATATACTGGTAAAGCACAAAAAAATTCCAAGTGGGGCAAAATGTGAAAAAAAACATACTTGTGCCATGTTTGTGGGTGTTTTGCTTTTACGGAGCTCAATCTTCAGTATAAACGATGTGTTATCCGTATGATACAGGTTTATACAAATCTGGCAATACCAAACATATAGGGTTAACACGTCAAATTTCAGGCGCCTAAAAATAGTCTACAATGCACCTGATTTATGAACCTGCTCTACAGCGAGTCATAAATCAGGTGCATTCCAGCGCTCGGGCAACAGTTCTGGCTCAAGTAAACCACTTTGAAAGTGCTCTATCTGATCCAGCTGTAATGCGCCAAGAAATGCCATAGCAAAGCTATTAATCTATAGCTTCATAAAAATATATGAACGGAGCTGCGTCTGATATCGGGCTGAAAAGACGCTAGGTATCTGGAGCAGCCCCGTTCATACATGTCATAGGGTTTGCTTTATGTTTTGGTACCGAAAAAAAAATCTTCACATTTTCTAATTTTTACATTTTTGCAGCGGCGCTATTTTTTGCCATTTCATTAAAATGTTTATGGGGAGGTGAAATGACCAGAAAACCACAATTGTGGCGCTTGGAAGTTTTTTTGATGTTCAATGTACGGAATAACATATGTTATATTTTAATAGATCAGACTTTTTCAGACTTGGTGATACCAAATATCTGTACATTTTTTATTCAATTTATTTTTCTTTGTAAAATGGCAAGAGGGGTGATTTAAATAAATATATTAAATATAATATATATATATAATATATATTATATTATAATATATATTTTTAATATACATTGAGAAAAAATTCCCGCAGGACTCATCAATTTATTCCCACATGTCAAAAGCGACGTTTGGTTCCCTCTCGGAACCGTTTTCACCTTAACATGATGAGTCCTGCGGAATTTTTCTAGTATTTTTATCGGTTTGGAAGTCTGCACCTGACTTCTTTTTTCTGCTGGCACCCCGCTTTTTCAAAGTTTTCTAAAAATTAGGCGTGCTGCCTTTCTCTCGTAATATATATTATATATATATATTATATATATTATATATATTATATATATATATATATACAATATATGCAGGCAGCTCCTGACCAACAACATTTCGACTTACATCTAGTTCCCCTAGTTACAAACAGAGACTTGTGGAGAATGCTGTCACTTGTACTTCTATGTTTCACAGCAAATAGTAGCTGTGGAACAACAAGTTCCAGCATGCCACAGCAGCACATGAGGTGAGAATTAGATGAAATGTTCTTAACAGTGGTAAACAGTGGCAGAGACAGCAAAAGAATTGTAAAACCAATTCCCTGCAGTATCCGAAACTAAAAAAAACTTTTTGTGCTGGAGCTACATTTAATTAATGTACCTGTTCTGACTTACATACAAATTCAACTTAAGAACAAACCTACAGTCCCGATCCCGTATGTAAGCCGGGGACTGCCTGTATATATATAAAAAACGTAAAAATATATATATACTAAAGAATATTAATGTGTACGTAGCCATGTAAAAAACTTCTGGATCCCGGCTGGTGGAGGCTCTGGGGTCAGAGATGGGGTCTCCCCTGGAGCAGATTGGTTCTTGCCTTGTGGGTTTCCGGGCATTCACCAGTAGGGAGGCTGGGCTTAAAATCCTTGTCTCCCTCACTTCACCCACATTTTCCCCACCCTTGGTTGAACTTGATGGACACGGGTCTTTTTTCTGCCGTACTATGTAACTATGTAATATATAAATATTTTTACAATTTGTTTACTTTTACATTGAGTCCCCCTAGGGTACTTCACCACTAGGGCCGCGCCAACATTGATACAGCCTATTGCCTTGGCAGGAAGTAGTAAGACAAGAGATATGGTGGCGATGAAAGCCTTCACAAGCCTTCCATCTGCCATGTACACCAATTGGGACACCGCGATCTTGCCGTGCGCATCACCATTTCTCTTTAATTTAGGGGTTAAACAGCATGGAATAAAGCCGGCTCCATTCAGTGCTGTTACCAGCAGTTGTCAGCTGCAATTAGCAATCGGCACTTGCCACCCACGTAGCCCCTTACCAACTCTATGATGTTGGAAAGGGGTTAAATAAATTAATCTCCCATTACCTAGAGGATAGCAGCAAATAAGGGAATGAGAAATGTGTTCAGGTATCATGGAAGGGGAAAAACGAGCATCAAGCCTCCCCATCCCAGACTGTTAGGGGTAAGGTGAAGTAGAGCACCAGAAGGAAGCCCCATTTTTTACCTTTAGTATGGCACCTCCTCAATTTTTAGGAGCAAGACGATTCACCATATGGTTGGCTTCAAAGTGGCTACAAATAAACCTGAGGTCAAAGTGACTAATTTTGTCCCTGTTTTATAAAGCTACTGATTACCAACTTCTGAGTTACCCCTCATGGAAGCCTATTTCTTCTGATATGTATGTGGAACAGAAGAGGCTATGCTCGTATTTGTATGTAGAACAGAAGAGGCTATGCTCGTATTTGTATGTAGAACAGAAGAGGCTATGCTCGTATTTGTATGTAGAACAGAAGAGGCTATGCTCGTAATTGTATGTAGAACAGAAAAGGCTATGCTCGTATTTGTATGTAGAACAGAAAAGGCTATGTTCATATTTGAATGTGGAACAGAAGAGGCTATGCTCATATTTGAATGTAGAACAGAAAAGGCTATGCTCATATTTGAATGTAGAACAGAAAAGGCTATGCTCATATTTGAATGTAGAACAGAAAAGGCTATGCTCATATTTGAATGTAGAACAGAAAAGGCTGTGCTCATATTTGTATGTAGAACAGAAAAGACTATGCTTGTATTTGTATGTAGAACAAGAGAGGCGATGCTCATATTTGTATCTAGAACAGGAAAGGCTATGATCGTATTTGTATGTAGAACAGAAAAGGCTGTGCTCGTATTTGTATGTAGAACAGAAAAGGCTATGCTCATATTTGAATGTAGAACAGAAAAGGCTATGCTTGTATTTGTATGTAGAACAGAAAAGGCTATGCTCATATTTGTATGTAGAACAGAAAAGACAATGCTCATATTTGTATGTAGAACAGAAAAGGCTATGCTCGTATTTGTATGTAGAACAGAAGAGGCTATGCTCGTATTTGTATGTAGAACAGAAAAGGCTTTGCTTGTATTTGTATGTAGAACAGGAAAGACTATGCTTGTATTTGTATGTAGAACAGGAAAGACTATGCTTGTATTTGTATGTAGAACAGAAAAGGTTATGCTCGTATTTGTATGTAGAACAGAAGAGACTATGCTCATATTTGTATGTAGAACAGAAGAGACTATGCTCATATTTGTATGTAGAACAGAAGAGACTATGCTCATATTTGTATGTAGAACAGAAGAGGCTATGCTTATATTTGTATGTAGAACAGAAGAAGCTATGCTCATATTTGTAAGTAGAACAGAAGAGGCTATGCTTATATTTGTATGTAGAACAGAAGAAGCTATGCTTATATTTGTAAGTAGAACAGAAGAGGCTATGCTCAAATTTGTCATTTTTTAAAATTTTTGCATTATAGTTGTTCTTTAAATGAAGTCGTCCCCCGTGACATAGAGCATAGTAGCAAATAGGGGAATGAGAAATGTGTTCACGTCTTAAGGAAAGCAGAGCAGCAAAGGAAAATGTAACCTACATCCATTGTGAGCATAAAGGCTGAAAATTTGACCCAAGATAGGACATTAATTCCACTAGTTGTACTTTACTGTACTAATATCCCGCGGCCATGAAGGTGCTAAACTAATTTACAAGGTGTTAAATCAAAGACGAGTCTTCCTGCTTCTGGGTATTCTCCACTGCAGAGAACAAAGAGCTAAGCTAGTCTTGTTTATACAGTACTAAATCCTTGTAAAGTCAGACCGGGGCAAATCTGTTATCTGACCTCGCCTGTAAGGCTATTTGACACCTGCAGATTTATGAACTTCAGATGTCTGCTTAGGTTTAGGTGAGACGTCATTTCCAAATCGGAGCCTCACGTGGAGAGGGCTCTTGATTGATTACGATTCTATTTTTCTTGTTTTGACTGTATCCCGGTTCCCGGTATCAGAAGCAAAGGACAAACGACGACTCCCGCTGCGCGCTGTGCGCCATATTTTGCAACTCCAAATCTTTTAATAGAATATTTTAATTAAGCTTTCAAAATGTTACCCGATCGGGAGGCTGAACTCAAAGGTCAACCCCGTCCTTCCATAAACGATGCTTTTGAAAAATCGCCCATGGTGAAGATTGTTATAAATGCACAAAACCTCTTATTGTTCGGCGGTGATTAAGTAGTGCGAGCGCACTTTAGAAAGAGGCACCTGATAGAACGGAGGAGGGGGAGGTCTGGAATCTTCATTTCAAAGTTTTATCACAAATCTTGCAAGAGTTTTAATCAATCCCGGGGAGGAGACGGCTGCAAAGAAAACTCGTCTCAGATCTCCACTTTGTGACATCATCATTTCTCTTCTTGCCAAAGGGGATAATACAAATCTAGACTCAATTCCTAAAGTTATACAGGCAGGTGTGAAGCTATTAGGGGGTCAGAAAAAGAAGTCGCACCCTAGTGCGAATCTAGACTCAATCCCTAAAGTTATACAGGCGGGTGTGAAGCTATTAGGGGGGCAGAAATGGAAGTCGCACCCTAGTGCGCACCTAGACTCAATCCCTAAAGTTATACAGCCAGGGGTGAAGCTATTAGGGGGGCAGGAATAGAAGTCGCACCCTAGTGCAAATCTAGACTCATCCCAAAAGTTATACAAGCGGGTGTGATGATATTAGGGGGGCAGAAATAGAAGTCGCACCCTAGTGCGCACCTAGAGTCCAACCCCCTAATAGTTATAAGCCATGGTGGTGAAGCTTATTAGGGGGGCAGAGAATAGATGTCGCACCCTAGTGCAAATCTAGACTCAATCCCTAAAGTTATACAAGCGGGTGTGATGATATTAGGGGGGCAGAAATAGAAGTCGCACCCTAGTGCAAATCTAGACTCAATCCCTAAAGTTATACAGCGAAGGGTGAAGCTATTACGGGGGCAGAAATAGAAGTCGCACCCTAGTGTGAATCTAGACTCAATCCCACTAATGTTAAATCACCAGGGTGAAGCTGTTAGAGGAGCAGAAATAGAAGTCGCACCCTAGTCTGAATCTAGACTCAATCCCTAATGCTATACAAGCGGGTGTGAAGCTATTACGGGGGCAGAAATAGAGGTCGCACCCTAGTGCGAATCTAGACTCAATCCCTAAGGTTATACAGCCAGGGGTGAAGCTGTTAGAGGAGCAGAAATAGAAGTCGCACCCTAGTGTGAATCTAGACTCAATCCCTAATGCTATACAGGCGGGTGTGAAGCTATTAGGGGGGCAGAAATAGAGGTCGCACCCTAGTGTGAATCTAGACTCAATTCCTGAAGTTATACAGCCAGGGGTGAAGTTATTAGGGGGCAGAAATAGAAGTCGCACCCTAGTGCGAATCTGGACTCAATCCCTAAAGTTATACAGGCAGGTGTGAAGCTATTAGGGGGACAGAAATAGAAGTCGTACCCTAGTCCCACGAGGGCACCCAATCCCTTCTGCTACATAAGAGTCTAATAAATGGCCCATGGTAGGTAGGTGCCCTGTTAAGGCTACACATCTTCATGCAGTCACAATTAGAGGCGGTCCCCGACTTACACCGTTCCGACTTACATCTGTCCCCTAGTTACAAACGGAGACTTATGGGGCATGCTGGCACTTGTAGTTTCATGTTCCACAGCAGATAATACCTGTGGAATGACAAGTTTCAGCATGCCACAGCAGCACATGAGATGAAAATGAGGTGAAATCTTCATTACAGGGGCCCAGACAGCAAATCAAATGTAAAAACCCTTCCCTGCACGACCCAAAACTAAAACAAAAAATCCTTTTGTGCCAGAGTTACATTTAATAAATATATCTGTTCCAACTTACCTACAAATTCAGCTTAAGAAGAAACCTACAGTCCCTATCTGGTCTATAACCCGGGGACTACTTGAATATTGATAGAAACATGGATAAAGTCAGAGTGCAAAATTAGGTACTTCTACATTATGAAGCTGCTGGGAATTGCTTGTAGTAGTCAGGATTGGAGTAAACTTAGATCCTGGCCTTTTAACCCTATAGACGCCATTGCAATCACAGCCACGGCAACTAAGAGTAAGGAACGGTGTTCCGGACACCCATTCAACCTCTCCATGTCAAGATCCCAAGATGCCGAGTGATTATCATATCGGCCAAAGGCCTAATGATGGCTTCCGTAAGCTGCCATGTTGCTACTCCTATTACGCCCTACCGTACACAACATATAACATGAGAGCTATATTAGTACACTGTCCAGCTATTTCTTGTTAGTGTGAAAGCAATTGCCCCCTCCTAGCAATTAAAGGGGTTGTCTCACTACAGGGATTGCTGCTTTTTAAGTTAAAGATCTCGCAAAAACAAGTCACTTTACAATATGTGTCATTACCAGTGTCCTACCTATTCCTAGATATCCCCTCTTGTATGGGCTGCATCAGCTCTTCAGGTCGCTATAGCTACAGACCTGTTTAATCTCTCCTAATAGGCTGCCAGCGCTGGTTGCTAAAGCTACAGATCTGTTTGATCTCTCATGATAAGCTGATAGCAGTGGTTGTTATAGCTACAGACCTGTGATCTCTCCTGATAAGCTGCCAGCACTGGTTGCTATAGTTACAGACCTGGCTTCTACTGCAGCCTAGTGGAAGCCAGTCAACATGCCCCTGAATTCAGAATGAAACCAAGAAAACAGGACTGAATTGAGATAAATCAATGTAGTGAAACAATCCCTTTAAGGGCAACATGTCTGAAAATTGTCAACGCAGTGGCAGTTTTTGGGTGCATTGAATCAGTGTAAAGTGCGCCTGAAAGTACGATCCTTTGAAATATCTGGCGTCGGGTATAACTTGCAGAGTAATAATAATAATAATAATAATAATAATAATCTTAATTTATATAGCGCCAACATATTCCGCAGCACTTTACAATATAGAGGGAATAAGCACAGACAAACCAGACATTACATTATAAAAAAGCTACTGACAAATGAGACACAAGGTGTGAGGGCCCTGCCAGCAAGAGCTTACAATCTATTAGGGTGTATGGGTGAAAAAAAAGGCTGACAAGTGCTTGGTTTACAATGGTCCGGCCATGTTACATAAATATGGGGTAGTATACATAAAATGTGGATAAACCTGCCATCCCAACCATACATCTATATACAGATAAGTGCCTGTGGGTGCCAAAGTGCAGGAAGTTACGAATCTGTGACAGGAATTTGGGGGGGTGCAATTAGGGATCTTGGTCGCTTTGTCAAAAAAGATGAGTTTTCAGAGCGCACTTAAAACTGTGAGGGTTGTGAGTGTGCCCGATCACATGGGGTAACATGGTTCCAGAGAACTGGTGGCAATACTTGCAAAAAAAATCTTGGAGACGGGCATGGGAGGTTCGGGAAAGTGAGGTGTGTAGTCTTAGATCAGTAGAGAGCGGAGAGAGCGGGTAGGTTGGTAGACAGAGATAAGGGAGGGGATGTCGGGGTGCAGCACTGTGGGGAGCCTTATGGTGAGAGTGATGAGTTTATGTTGTATTCTTTACTTAATAGGCAGCCAGTGCAGAGACTGACACAGGGTAAGGCATCAGTATAGCGGCTGGAAAAAAGACAAGCCTGGCTGCTGCATTCAGGACAGATTGGAGAGGGGAGAGTTTACAGAGAGGAAGACCAACAAGTAGTAGGTTACAGTAGTCAAGACGAGAATTAATAAGATCAACAATGAGAGTTTGGTTTGTTTCCACCCGTGAGAAATGGACGGATTCTGGAGATGTTCTTGAGGTGCAGGTGGCAGGAGGCGGGCAAGGGATTGGATATATGGGGTGAAGGTCAGATCAGAGTCTAGTATAACCCCCAGAAGCGGGCCTGCTGCCTAGGAGTTTTTGGTGGTACCACACACGAGAAAAAATACAGGGGGAGGTCGGTTAGAGATGTGGGATGACTAGAAGTTCAGTTTTAGTGAGGTTTAGGTTGGAGATAGAGAGAGGACATGATGTCAGAGACAGCGGACAGACAGTCACTGGGGTTTTTGTACAGGGCAGGAGTGATGTCGGGGGAAGTGTATAGTTGAGTGTATCAGCGTAGAGCTGGTACTTTGGGAAGCCAAATTTTGCTGATGGTTTGTCCAATGGGGGCTGTGTAGAGTGAAAAGAGGAGAGGACCAAGAACGGATCCCTGAGGAACCCCGACAGCAAGAGGGAGAGGAGAGGAGATAGAACCGGAAAATGAGACACTGAAGGAGCGGTCAGAGAGGTAGGAAGAGAACCAAAAGAGAGCGGTGTCCTGGGCAACGACTTCCATATCTCCCCGTCTATCCTACCTTCACACCTGACCTCTACTCTCCTCCTCTTTCACAGCATTAAAATTTCTCACACCAAACCTACACAACCCCCTATGTTGCTCTATCCCACACACACCTTCTCACACTCACCCTGCATCTCCTTTCTGCAGGGGGCATATCCCCAATCCCGGGCCCCCTCAACACGAGACGCCGACTTTTAATTCACGCTGCCCCTTACCGAGCAATGAAGCACAAACTCCCATAAATAACCCCTTAAATATAAAGCACATCCCCTCACCCCCCGCTATAACCTAATCCCTATGTCTGGAGCACACTGGAATGCACGTTCCTGCGGGCAACAAGTCTTTCTACCTTCAACGCCATGACCTTCTTCCATCTCCCGCTACCTATCCTTCCTTGAGATCTATCAGAAACCTGGCTGTCAAGCAACCCACTGACAGAACAACCTCCCCCTGCTGGCACCTCTCTTTTGGTGCGGCTTCAGTTTTACCCACACCCCGCCGCTCTGGGCACGTAAAACATGGGCGGGGGTGTCGGCCGTTCTGTTCTGTGCAGATACCCTGCCGTTCTTGTCCCCCATTCCACCTGACTGACCTTCCCTCAACCTCTCCACTGCCTTCGAGGTGCAACTCTGTCCCGAATGCTACGTCCCCTCCAACCTCCAAGTGGCTGTTGTTTATGTCCGACCCAGGCCTGCCACCACCTTCCTTGACCACTGCATTTCGCTTCGCCATGGCTCCTCCACTTTCTCTCCACTCGACAACCCCACTATAATCATGGGGGATCTTCAACATCCCAATCGACACCAGCCCTCTTCCCAAAAACCTTTTTATACGAACAAAACTCCTGTCACTCTCCTCTTCCTTCCGGCCGTCACGCCAGTGGGGACTCTGAGAGCCACTCATGAAAGATTGACTCACACTGGACCTCATCTTCACCCACCTCTGACCTCTATTAAACAGCCTCAATCTCTCCATTACCCCATCTCTGATCTACCATAACCTGCTCACGATTCTCCACCAATCTCCACCCCACCATGCCCCAAATCTACTTGCAGCCTCCCGTAGAAACCTACAACACCTTAACCACCTGCACTCCTCTCTGAAACTCTTTCCCCCCTACTCTACCATCTGGCTCCTTATACTGACCCAGATGCAGCCACCAACATTATCTACAACCGACACAATCACCTCCACGTCTTGATGCTTGTCGTCACCCCCTCTCACACACAACAGAACCGCAAAATCAACAGACAACCCTGGCACACATAGCTCCACCAAACGGCTGAGGTGAGGTTCTAGAGTTGCTGAACACGCGTGCGTGGGAAGAAAAACACTCTCCACTGCTGACTTCACCTTATACAGAACAGATCACTGCATACATTTAATCTGCACACCGCATCCAGCCCAAACAGGACTAACTTCACCCACATCATATCCTCCCAGTCCTCACAACCCCAGACACCTGTTCAAATAACCTTCAACGCTCTCCCCGACACCTGCAACCCCGTCCCACCCCCCAACTCTCCTTGTCAACCAGATACTTCGCCACTCTATCACTTCCTAAACTAAGATCACTCTCATCAGACAAAGCTCACCCCACAGTCCCCTCTGTCTATCTCTAATCCTCTGCATTGTCCGCAGACATCCCACCTCTAACACCGCCATCACTATTCCCCCCCCTATCTTCCTATTCTACTGTCACTCATGACAAGCTCCTCCTCTCTACTGTCCAAGATCGCAACCTCGACCACCTGTAGTCTGTGACCCACTGCCATCGTCCACCTCATCCCTGACCTTAGAGCTGTTATCATCACAGCCCTCGTCCCATCTCTTCAAATTCTATCGCTAAACGCTCTGGCAATCTTTCCGTCCCGGCCTTAAAACAAGCGACCGATCACACCCATCTTTAAGAAACCCTCCTCTTGACCCCGTCTTGTCTGTCCAACTATCACCCCATCTCGACTGCTTCCATTTCGCCTCTAAACTCCTAAGCAATCACGTCTAATCTTCAACTTTCCTCCTCCCATCTCTCCACCCAACTCACCTCCTTGACCCGCTTCCAATCAAGCTATCCGACCCCACCCCTCTACAGAAAACCCGCACCTAACCAAAGTCATCAAACTGACCTAGCACTGCCAAAGGGTCCTCAGCACGTGCCCACTACACTGTGGCTTCTCCCTCTTAGACCTTTCCTCTGCATTTGGACACTGTTGACCCACCTCACTCGACGCTCCACATTCAACAAATCCTCTCCTTCCCTCCCCTCCGGCATCGAACGGACTTGGCCCTTTCCTCCTGGATTCTCCTTCCTACATCACAGATGGCGTGGCGACACATTCTAGCTTTCTCACGAACACCAGGCACCACCGTCCTCCTACGTTGCCCGCTCTCTGTTGGTGTTCCCCCATGGGTCAGTCCTGGGCCCACTACTCTTTTCTATCTACACAATTGGTCTTGTCAACTAATAAGCATCTGCATGGCTTATCATTACCACCTGAATGCTGACGATACCCATCTCTAACATCTCCGGCCCAGAGTAAACGCTTCTACTTCTCTCGGCCTGATCCCTGACTGTCTGTCGTGCCCATTTTCTCCTTCTTCACCTCCCGTCCTCCTACAAACTAAACGTGGAGAAAACTGAAATTTCCTCATCATCGCCACTGTCCACTCCATCCTCCACCTGATAGCTCCTTATCACAGTCAATGTCTTTCACTCACTCACCAGCTCCACGAAGTCCCGCTGGCCTCTGGGAATAACCCTTGACTCCAATCTGGTCCCTTCAAGCCGTCACATCCAAGCCCTCACCTCCGCATGCCGCCTCCTCCACCTTAAAAACATCTCTCGCATCCGTTCTTTCCCTAACTTCTAAAGCACAAAAATGCTGGTCCAATGCCACGTCAACTCCACGCCTAGACTACTGGCAACATTCCTTCTCTGGCGGCCTCGCCATCTAGCACCCTCGCTCCCCTCCAATCCATCCTTAACTCCTGCTGTCCCGCTTATCCACCTCTCTCCTCGCTACTGCCCCCTGCCTCTCCCCTCTGCCAAACCCTTCACTGGCTTCCCATTTGCCCAGCGAATTCAGTTCAAGTTAATAACCTTGACCTACAAGGCTCGTCCATTAACCTCCTCCCCTCCATTAAATATCTGCCTTAGTCCTTCCAGATTATCTCTCCCCTCGGACAGAACGCAATCTCCGCTCCTCACTAGAACCTTCTTCTTCCGCTCTCCCCCGTGACCAACTTGTTCCGTCACATAACCTACTCCAAGACTTCTCCTGTGCTTCCCCGCCATACTCTGGAACTCACTGCCCAACACCTCACTCGAGACTTCTCCCCCACTCGTCACCAGCCCATCAAGAAGGCAGCCTGAAAACCCATCTCTTTCAGGAATTGTCCTATAACCAACAATAACCCTAACAGGTCACTACACTAACCTCAATCATGTCGCCCCTCACCTTTCTGTCTCTTAACCACCTTCCTTGTAGACTGGTAAGCTCTCACGGGGCAGGGGACCTCTCTTCCTTCTGTACCAATTTTTATTTAGTAATTTGTCACCTTTTTGTGTACTTGTTTGAACCTATGATATGTATGAAACCTGAATGGTACAGTCGCTCTGGGAACCAAGGGCGCTCAAAAATAAATAATAATAATAGCCGATGTGGCTGCGGAGCATGCTGGATTAGATGGTGAGTGACCACAGTGTCAAACCGCTGCAGAGATGATCCTGAAGAAACAGCAAGGTAGATTATACCCTGAGATTTTGCTGACAGGAGTATCATTTTGAAATTTTAGAAAGGGGAAGTTTCCGGGGAGTGTAGGGTGCGGAAACCTGATTGCAAGGTCTAGAAGAGAGTTGCGGAGGATAGCGGATCGGGGAAGAACCCAAGCGTTCCAGGATTTTGGAATGAGGGAGGTTAAGACTGTCGGTAGTTGGCGGCGCAGGAGGGGCCCAGAGTGCGCTTTTTCAGTAAGGGGTTATAACACGGTTTTAAAAGGAAGATGGGAAGTCCCAGTGGAAGAAGAGGGTTTAAGATTGAGGAGGTGGAAAAGGACAGCTGGAGAAAAGGACGGACAAGGTGGGAGGGGAAAGGGGCACTAGAGCAAGTGGGGGGGGGAGAGACAGGAGAACCTGGGAAATTCTTCCCTATGTGGGGCAAGGACTGAAGGGAATTAAGGGCTGCGGGGAGGAAAGGATGGGGGTTTAATTTGGGGATTGTGAAGGATTTTTGCGTATACGTCAATTTTTTCTTTGAAGTGAGTGGCCCGGTCTTCACACGAGGCATGACCGGGGCCCGACTTTGGGCCCGAGAGGAGTGGGAAAAGGTGTCAAACAGACATTTGGGTTTTTGTGTAAGGGTTTCGATGGGGAGTGAAATATTTTTGTTTGGCGCAGTGAAGGGCAGTGTGGAAATCCTGGCAGAATTTTTTAGTTAGAAAGTCGAGGTAGCTTTGACTTTTTCCCAACGCTCAACAAAATGGAAATCGCTGGAGATGGCGAGTTGAGGGGTGCCCAGGGTGCGGGGTCTGATTTTCTGGGGTACTGTGTGAGTGGTGCCAACATGTTTTAGGGGTGGTTGGAAGTTTTATAGTAAACTTAATGCGCCCAAAAAGGCTCATTGCACAATCCGGGCATAACTATCTTTGCTATGTATGTAATGTGCCTATCGAGGAGCATTGTATAATGGAGGCACATAATATATCATTGCTTGTGTATGTAATGCGCCTATTGGGTGCATAATGAACCATTACTAATGCATGCAATGCCCCTCGATGGGCCCAATTGATTGCTTGCATAGGTACCAGCTATCATTCCCTTTATATTTAATCCCCTTTTTTTGCATTACAATGTGCATGCCTGGCCTATTACAGCATTTCTACGTAAATGGGGCATTGGTATTGGGAATTTTCGCCCAAGTACCTGGGGGGGGCTCCAGCCCCCAGCAAAAATAAAAGAAGTAGTTTTTAAAAATAAAAATAGTTACAAGTTTTAGATACACCCTTTCTGTCACTTTACAAATAAAATAACAAAAGATAAGAAAAAAAGTCACACATTATTCATGTCGGCGTGTCTGTAAAAGTCCGATCTATTAAAATTTAACATCATTTATTTCCCCTGGGTGCACCCTAGGGATAAAAAAAATGTGTTTTCTTGCTCATTTCATACCCCCAAGAAAAAGTGATCAAAAAGTCACTGATATCTGCAAATTTAAAAACTAAAAAAAAAATTGTAATTAAAAATACTATCGCATAACATAAACTATAACAATTCTGTACACTAAAATTTCAAAACAAATAGTCCAGCGTCTACATGAATAAAATCGTAGATTTACTGAAGTACCACAAGTAAAAGAACTACATATAGGAAAGAATTTCTGATTTTTCTGATTTTTTTTTTTTAACCTGCCTGTGATTTGTGATTCTAGATTCCCACACAGGTTTTGTTGCTCTTGTTATTAATGAGCACTACTTAACCATGTGCATGTGTGATTTAATTTTGCTACGACTAAGGGCCTTTGCTTGATAGCCTGAAATGCGTCGGAAATTCTTGCCGATTTGTCGCTTTTTTACCTGTGGAACTTATATAAATCTACAATTTTGTTCATGAAGACGTCGGACTATTTGTTTTTAAAATTTTACTGTGGCTACGGAGATCCCTGTGGTCCGGGTGTTTCTGATTCTCACGGGTGAGCTGGATTAGAATCGTGCGTGTAGGAATCTTAGTAGGAATTTAGTAGGAATTTAGTAGGAATTTAGTACACTGACCTGCAGAATACACATAGCTCATTTCTTTTACCCACCTGTGTACTCCAGGAAAACAAAACCCCTACAAAAATGCTGCAATTGTGGTTTTTCCATGTTGCAGCCCACAAAGATTTTCTTTTTTTGGTTCCCTGGTACATTATTTGGTACAGTCAATAGTACCATTAAAAAAACACATATTTTCCTGCAATAAAACCCCCCAAAAACCAAGTCCTTATATGTCTAAGTAGACAGAAAAATACAAAAAAAAGTTATGGTTGTTGGAAGGTAAGGAAGAAGAAACGAGAAACAAAAAATAGCTCCCAAAATAGCTCCATCCTTAAAGGGGATTTATCGTTTGAGCTGCTCGTGCTGTTCTGCTAATTTTCTCAGATTGAGTTTGAAATCCAGGGGCGTGTTCTTCCTCTCAGCAGGCGTGTCTCCCCTCCCACGAGGCGTGTCTCCCCTCACTGAAGAACTGTGACATCATCATTTTGTATGAAGCAGGGGATGCAGAGGGTTGTCTGGATATAACAGCTCTGTAGCCTCCTGCATGCTTATGTCTGCAGCCTTGAGGCTCCACAAGCTGCAGCAAGCACCTATTATATCTATTATATCTCTTAGTTTACACACTGAAAGCCAGCAGCTTTAACTTCTGTTCTAGTGGTATTCAACCAAATTGTACTGACAACAGGCAGAGACCTTTACTCAACTACAAGGACAAATGTCAGCTTCAAGTAAAGACCTCTGCTTGCTGTCAGTGATATGAGTGAAAACAGTGGGGGGGGGGGGGGGGGTGAAGCAAATCAGCTTTGAGAGGAGAACCTGCTGAACCTGTAACTGACTTGGGCTGATGGTGTAGCGGTAGAGTGTTTTTTTTACAACGAAGGGGTTTGGAGTTCTAGTCCCCTCACAGGGTTTACTCCCCCCCCTAAATTCTACACATATGTAGAGAGACCTAAAATTTATATGTCAATCTCTATGCTGATATATATACAAATACATAGCTCCCCTATATCATGTCTCATCCCTGAGAGTATATGCATTGTATCACATATGTTGGAAGTGCTTGGTGTGACTGTGAGGATGGGACACTATATAGGGGAGCTTTCTGTGTGTGTGTGGTGTGTGTGTGGGTGTGTGTGTGTGTGTGTGTGTTTATATATATATAAAATTATAGATGTCTACATCATATATTTACATATGTGTACAATTTATAATAGAAAAAAAAAAAACGCAATGGGGACTTAAACTCCCAACCTCTGGCTTGCCAAGCTGATCACCTATGCACTGCACTACACAAGCAGCTCATACAGACACAGTGTTGAATCCTTATGTTATACAATACAGATGATGACGTCATAAGGAGGCGGGGCTTGCATTCGATCTGAGGAACAGAACGCCTTCTTTTCAAAGTTCAAACTGAACCTGTGAGGAGGGAATCAACCTCTTGGCAAAAGCCCTTTAAACAGCCAGTAATTGCCCAGATCATCACCATAGAGCTGAGATGTACATAGAGGCAGCAGACTCTGGTTTCACTATCGATTTTAACAGCTCAGAGGGGAGTAAACACAGAGTGTGCATGCAGGCAGCCAATCTCAGTGCAGGGGGCGTGGCCATGACGTTTCCTGTCTAGGTGCATATCCCAACAGGCTGAATGAAATGTCAGCCAGCCAATCACAGTGCAGGGGGCATGTCTAGGGCACAGGAATCGACCCAGGGGCGTTCTGACCCAGCAACAGCAGAAATAGAAGACAGATTTACAGCGAATCTGATATCTGCTAAACAAAGTGACAGAGATAATGCAACCCAATTACAAAAGTGCTTATTTTTACTGTCCCCATAATCTGAGACATGATCTTTGTAACGATAAAACCCCTTTAAGGGAATAAAGGAGTCATCCAAAATTAGAAAAAAGATGGCTGCTTTCTTTTTAGAAACCGCACCATTCCTGTTCATGTCCCTAAGGAGAGATCTTCCCTTTCTGAGCCACTCATTGCCTCCCACTTAGCCAAGCCAGCATCGCACTGCTCTGTACTGATGAGGGGCAAACATCCCGAAACGGCTGTCTACAGATGGGTGATGCTGGCTTGGCTAAATATCCCTTTTGCTTTCCAAAGACCCAGTGGGTCAAAAGCAAATTGAGGATTTGTTACGTCCAACAGAGGGCACTTGAGCTTCTCAGCTCCTTTCCCATAATGCCTTGTGACATGTCTGGTATTGCTATTCAGTTCCATTGAAGTCAATGGGAATAATTTGCAGTATCACATACAGCCATGCTCGGACTGGCTCACCGAGGAAACCCCCCGGTGGTCCCCTGAGTATGGTAGACCTAGAGTTGTTTTAAAACTGCATATACATCCTCAGGAGAGGCAAAAAAGCAGAGAAAGAGAGGCAGAAGCAAGAGGCAGAGTATAGGAGGCGGGCTCAGTCACTTACATTAGCTGTAGGTTGGGACCCATAAATAAATTCCAACGGTGGGCCCAGAAAGAGCTCAACTTTTGGACCCCCTAGAATCAACTCCACCGGTGGGCCCTAGTCCGACACTGCCTACAGCCTGTGAACAGGTGTGGCACTGTACTTTGGCAAAAGGTCATTGTTTTTGGCTATATGGACTACAGAGCTTTTGATGCTGTCTATGGCACTTATTATCAAGATATTCTTCCCTTTAAAGGGTTTGTCTCACTACGAATATTAGCTTTCAACATGTAGGGAACACTAAATGAAGACGTTTTCCAGATATATTGCTTTGTTCATTTTTTTTTTTGTTCAGGAGCTACTAAAGATTTTATTACCTTCTGAGGACTTTCAGGTTTCTCTAGTGACCGACCTGTTTGTTTGCTCTTCTTCTGCTGTTTGTCTTATCTGATATCAGGAAGGGAGGTCATGGAACAAAACTGGAGGCAGCCTGAGAGCTTGTGTGTTATCTGATCTTTCAGACAAAAGACACTAATTACTACTGTTTACTTTAGCTCAGAAGCTTCTCTGGTCCTTAGAGCAGGAGATTGTTTATCTAATTAGCAGAAGTCTGAATACACAGAGCTCATATGCTAAAGTAATTTCCTATAGCTTGACCAGGAAGTGACAGGATGCATGAATGATAGAATGCTACTGAATCTATGAAGGGAAGGACAACTCCTTTAGAGAATGCACCGAAACTAACGGCCCTTGTAAGTTTGTGTTTGCCATTTAAACGCCTCATACTTAGCTTCTGACAAATCAACAGGGCCCATTATGGGAAAGGGCTGGAACCCACAGCCCCTCATGTTGGTTGTAACATCCTCAATTTGCTTTTGACCCACCGAGTCTTGAGAAAGCAAAAGGATATTTAGCCAAGCAGTATCTCTCATCTACAGACAACGCTGTTTCGGGATTTTGTTCCTCTTCATGCAGAGTAGAGAATACTGGCTGGCTGTGTGGGAGGCATCGGGTAGCTCAGGAAGGGAAGATCTCTCCTTAAGCCCCTTTCCCATAATGCCTTGTGATATGCAGATGCTAAGTAGAGGGCGAAAAGGCAAAACAAAAACTCTACAAGCCGTTCGTTCGGTGTTCTCCTAAGGAGAGATCTTCCCTTCCTGAGCTACCGATGCCTCCACACAGCCAGCCAGTATCTTCTCTACTCTGCACTGAAGAGGGACAAAAATCCCGAAACAGCGTTGTCTGTAGATGAGAGAGTAGATAATCCAGTTGCATGTCCCTGCATGAAACCAGGAGCCTACAGAGGTACAGTATGGTTACATAGAGCAAATACAAACTCCAGAGCTTGCCATCATACTTGGATCTCCAATGGCCAATGGAACCTGCAAGCTCCCGTACAACATGAGTGATAGCCGTGCTACAAGTGCTTGGTAAGTGGAGAGTAAGTGGAGGTTCATACTACGTGGCGATTGATTGTAGAATAAGAAGAATTGCTCTTTTGGGACGTTTAAGCTGATTCATTGATTATCTTATTTGTTAAACCGTCATGTTTTACATCTATATGTTTGGTATCATTTTTCATACCGTATGTTAAAGATTAGAGGTGGAGTATTGATTGTGCTATTGACCGGTTTCCTTTCCGTTAAGACTATGACCTATTACCTAACTGTAATAAAGACACACAACAAACTATAACATATGCTCATAAATTGTATTTAATACCCCAGAGCTGAGTCTTGCTGAATGGTGTATGACACTTACTGGGGAGAAAAACTAGAATTCTTCGGTGCCCAACACAAAATCAGAAATGACCCCCACCAAGTGGCAACAGTTACCTGAGCTGCAGCATTATAAGATGTGGCATAAGACGTCTTCCAAC
Organism: Phyllomedusa bahiana; assembly: GCA_025379985.1. Taxonomy (NCBI): domain Eukaryota; kingdom Metazoa; phylum Chordata; class Amphibia; order Anura; family Hylidae; genus Phyllomedusa; species Phyllomedusa bahiana. The sequence goes on along the minus strand of JAODAL010023387.1, from coordinate 15,987 downwards.
AGTGGGTTCATTGCAAACAATTACAACTTTGTCCTGGAGCCATTTTGATTTTAGAAGATGGCATCTGATTTCATCCTTGGCACTAGTTATATAGCTCCTCGATGGAGCTGAAATTTCCTTCTGCAAAATGTACCTTGAGCACCAATTAAAGGGATGTTCTCACCATGTTTTTTTTAACACAGTGACAAAGCCAGCTTCAGGCTCCCACTTCCAGTTCAGGCTGTGGGCGGTTCTACGGCTTCAGGCTCCCACTTTCTGTTCAGGCTGTGGGCGGTTCTACGGCTTCAGGCTCCCACTTCCAGTTCAGGCTGTGGGCAGTTCTACAGCTTCAGGCTCACACTTTCTGTTCAGGATAGGGATGGTTCTATAACTTCAGACTTCCAATTTCCATCCAGTTTGTGGGTGGTTCTTCAACTTCAGGCTCCCACTCCCTGTTCTGGCTGTATTTGGTTCTTCAGCTTCAGGCTCCCACGTCCCATTGAGGCTGTGGGTGGTTCTGCAACTTCAGGCTCCCACTTCCTGTTCAGGCTGTGGCAGTTGTAGAGCTTCATTCTCCCACTTCCTTTGCAGGCTTTTGGTGGTTCCACAGCTTCAGCCTCTCATTTCCTGTTCAAGCTGTGTTAGTTATACAGCTTCAGGCTCCCACTTTGTGTTCAGGCTGTGGGTGGTTCTACAGCTTCAGGCTTCCATTTCCTGTTCAAGCTGTGGGTGGTTCTACAACTTCAGGCTCCTCCTTCCTGTTCAGAGTCTGGGAGGGTCTACAGCAGTGACTGACATTTCAACTCTGCCATTTCTTGTTAAGCCTGTTAGAAAGACAATAGTTACTTCTTGGTTTGCTACTTAGTTTCTCAGTAAGAAACGTAAACAAGCTCCTGTGCTGTTGATAAGACACAGCAGGGAGTGACCTCACCATCCTTGTCATAACTAGAGCGGAGAAAGGGGGTCAGGTATTTAGGAAAGCTGCAGGAGACAAGATCAGAAGGGAAGGAAAAACAAAGCAGCAATGTATCTGGTAATAATCTTTGCTTACCTTTGCCTACATGTTTAAAGGTCATCTTTTATATATGAATAACTCTTAAATGATTTAATGGGGAGTCCACTTTAGCAACATTATATTTAAATAGGATGGAGATGGTGACGGTGGGAGGAGGGAGATACTTACCTTCCAGTCCCGGAGATCCGTCCTAACACACAGGTGCGGCTCATGTTCTATTCACTTACTATAGAGTGCAAGCCTCTCCTGTGCAAGCCTCTCCTGTGTTTTGGAACAAGAACTTGGAAGGGAAGAAAAATGAATCCCTGGGAGCTTCGGAACTGAAGCAATGGGGGCCAGAAGGTAACTGTATTTATTAAGATAACTGTATCTTATTTTTTCCCCTATCCTGACCCATTTCATTGTAATTGTATTAAAGTAGACAACCCCAATAAATAGTAACACCATGTAGCAGATCTTTTCCCGACCAAACGGAAAAATATGGCTGCACCTAAGAGGGTCCCCTTAGCCTCCGGGGCTATAGATGCTACTATGACTGGTCTGACTAAAGTTAAGCTGGCCATGCACATTAATTGAATATTGGAACAGTTGACCATTTAATGTGTAAACACAATACAATATCAGTAGCACTCTAGAAACACTAAAAAAGTCAAAGAGGACATAAGAATTTTTGGAACAGCGTTTCTGCGAATATGAAATATATGAAAATATGTGAGGTTCTTGGTGCACAATTTTGATCAAAACCGTAAATGCCCACCTACCGCGACAAGGTGACCCCAATTCAGGTGGGAAACTACGCTACATGCTACCTCTCTAGGTGTCTGTTCAGACCTCCACACTTCAGGGTTAGAAGGTTCCTGCTATAAACCTGATCTGACAGTTTTGATCAAAAATGTACACTAAGAACCTCAATTTTTTTTAATATATTTTATATTAGCAGTTATGCTGTTCCAAAAATTCTTATGTTCTCTTTGACTGTTTTTTAGTGTTTCTAGAGTGCTACTGATGTTGTATTGTGTTTGCATAGCTTTTGCTGCCACAACAGTGTGCACCTATCCGATTATTCTTCAAAAAGGATGTGCTGACCAGATTTTGTATTTTGACCATGAAGACCTGACAGATGGTGTTAGAGGATTGGTGTTGGCAGTTGGACTTCAACACCCAGTCCTTTTATTCTCAGGTCAACATCTTTCCTCCCTCTCCCCATTCAGCATGCATGCATACTACAAAAACCAAATAAACCATATTCATGAAAGCATATGGTCCTAGATTGCAGCCACACTTGTGTTCTGAGAAAGCTACAGTCATTGACTCACCTATTTAGAAGAATATCTACAGGGAAGGGTGGTGGGTACATAGACCACTAGGACTAAAGAGGACTTAGATTTGAGGAGACCATTGTCCATCTGATATTTGGGGTTCCTGGACCTCTCTTAGGCTGAGTTCATGCAGAAGTATCTTAGTCAGTATTTGCAAGCCAATCTAGACAACAATATATGGTATTGCACATCCCAAAAACTTATTTGAAAAAAATGAGCATAGGTGCACACTGTTGTGGCGGCAACATACATACACGTTCCAGTACCAGCAGCACACTATCAACTAACAAACTATCAAAAGACACATAGGAATTTTTTGAAAAAGCATTTCTGCAACTTAGAATACATGAACATTTTTTTGAGGTTCTTAGTTCACATTTTTGATCAAAACTGCTTAAGCCCACCTCCCAATCAGCAAGGGGACCTCAAATACAGGTGGGATTCTGCACTAACATTACCTCTCTTTAGGGCCTGTTCAGACCTCCATACGTCAGGGAGTGAAGACTCAAGCCAAAGCCAGGAGTGGATCCAAAACACACAAGAGGTGCAAATCCTTCCATTACAAGTTTTTTCTGTATTGGTTCCACTCCTGGTTTTGAGCTTCTAGATGTGACCGAAATTCTGCCGTGTGAATCCCGCCTTCCACCCGAAAGAAAATCCATAACTAGGTAAGAACCACAAGAAGGGAGAAAGCTATAAGCTGATAAAGACTCGCGGAACTAGAAAGCTGAGAATCATTGTGAGTCAAATATTTGAAGAAACTCCAAGATTTGATATCCAAAAATGTCCTGCGGTGAAGAATAACTATTAAAGATGTTTTCCCAGAATCTTACAGTATGAAGTGTATCTGCCGGTAGAAAGCTGCTCACTTAACCCCTTACTGACCGCCCATTGATTTATGACATCAGGTGGTGCGTTTTCTCTGCTGGCAGCGATACCAAAAGAGGTCACTGCTTGCAGAGAGGTTGTGCGGCTCCCACACTGCCCATTCCTAGAGCAATCTTTGTGAAAGTCTGAGACTGGAGGAAGTCTCCGATCCCTGCCGTTTAACCCTCTAATTGCTGTGGTCCATGACCATAGTATGATCAAATGGGATTCCCCTGCTCCATCGGATGATCGAGTGCCTGATGGATCCTGGGGAATATCTTTACAGTAAGCCCATAGGAACAAGATTAGCCCATGGGCTGTCTGCACAGTAAGGCTGCTGTCAGGGCACACTGTGTGTTGCCCTGACTTCAACCTGTGTCAAACTTTCAAAGGGTGTAAAGTATTAGTATACAGGAGTATACAGGAGTGTGCAGTGTCAAAATAAAAAAAAAAGTGCACAATAGTTATCCCTTAATGCTATAAAAAAAAATGAAAAAAGTGTGAGAAAAAATAAAACAAATAATATAATAAAAATATTAAATAAAAAATTGTGCCTACCTTAACCAAAAGAAAAAACCTACACATATTAGGGATCCACATGACCATAATAACCTGTAGAATTAAACAGGTTGCTAGGTGTGATTTAAAAAACAAAAGCAAAAAGACGCTTTTTCATGTTTTTTTTTTTTTTTTTATTTTTTTTTTATGACATGGTAGTTTATATGTAAATTCCTGCATAAAACAATTCCTTATTCATGTGCGTCATAGAAAAATAAAAACTAACGTCAGATACGACAAGTACAGGTGCAATGTGAACGGTGCCATAAAAGGGGTTCTCTGGTTGCTATAAAAAAAATAAGTATTCTCTTCCTTTACATCACCCTTGGGAAGTGAACGGCTCTGAATAGTGATGTAACAACAGAGGCATGGGACCGCTGCAGTCAATCAGGGGCACGGAAAGGAGACAAAAGAAAGGAGAGCCCATAGCAACCAATCAGAGCTCATAGTGACCAATCAGAGCCCATAACAACCAATCAGAGACCATAGCTAAAAGTCAGAGCCCATAGCAACCAATCAGAGGCCATAGCAACCAATAAGAGCCCATAGCAATCAATCGGAGCTCAGCTTTCATTTCATATTTGCAAAGTAAAAGCTTAGCTCTAATTAGTTGCTGTATATTCTGATTGGTTGCTATGGTCTCTGATTGGTTGCTATGAGCTCTGATTGGTTGCTATGAGCTCTGATTGGTTGCTGTGTATTCTGATTGGTCGCTATGGGCTCTGATTGGTTGCTATGGGTAACAAACACAGTCCTACTGCTAGATAGTTTTCATACATAAGGTCCAAAGGGCAATAAGACTGTCTTTATTGCCCATAGCAACCAATCAGAGCTCATAGCAACCAATCAGAGGCCTTAGCAGCCAATCAGAGCTCAGCTTTTATTTCATATACTGCTCTGAGAAAATAAAAGATGAGCTCTGATTGGTTGTTATGGGCTCTAATTTGTTGCTGTGAGTTCTGATTGATTGCTTTGGGCTCTGATTGGTTGTGATGGGCTCTGATTGGTTGCTATGGGCTCTGATTGGTAGCTATGGGCTCTGATTAGTTATGAGTTCTGATTGGTTGCTATGGGTTCTGATTGGTTACTAGGAGCTCTAATTGGTTGCTATGGGCTCTGATTGGTTGCTCTTGGCTCTGATTGGTCACTATGAGCTCTGATTGGTTGCTATGGGCTCTGATTGGTTCCTAGGGGCTCTGATTAGTTGCTATGAGCTCTGATTGGCTACTTTGAGCTGTGATTGGTTCTTTTGGGCTCTGATTGGTTTCTATGAGCTCTGATTGGTTGCTATGAGTTCTGATTGGTTATAAGAGCTTTGATTGGTTACCATGAGCTCTGATTTGTTACTATGAGCTCTGATTGGTTGCTATGAGGTCTGATTGGTTGCTATGAGGTCTGATTGGTTGCTTTGGGCTCTGATTGGTTGCTTTGGGCTCTGATTGGTTGCTATGGGCAACAAGGACAGTCACGCTTAAATATTTTCCATAATTGAGGCCTATTTACTTACACTACTTTATTCCTTTCTAAGATCTTTTGTCCCTGTATAATTACATAGTGTAAGGGGTTATCCGGTTCCTCTATAAAATGCATAGTAAGCCTATCCTCACCTTCCTCCGGTTCCAGAATGGAGTCTCCCCAATCTTTTGTCTCCTTTCCGTGCCCCTAATTGACTGCAGCGGTCCCATGCCTCTGTTGTTACATCACTATTCAGAGCCGTTCACTTCCCAAGGGTGATGTAAAGGAAGAGAATACTTAATTTTTTAGAGCAACCAGAGAACCCCTTTTATGGCACCGTTCACATTGCACCTGTACTTGTCGTATCTGAAGTTAGACCACACTTTTGTGTCTGATACACGAAGCATATACGTTTGGGAATGATAAAACTCTAAAATTTTCTGATTTGTTGTCATGGGCTCTGATTGGTTTCTATGAGTTCTGATTGGTTGTCATGGGCTCTGATTGATTGCTATGAACTCTGAGTGGTTGATATGAGCTCTGATTGGTTGCTATGGGCTCTGATTGGTTGCTATGAGCTCTGATCTGTTGCTATGAGCTCTGATTGGTTGTTTGGCCTCTGATTGGTTGCTAATAGCTCTGATTGGTTGCTATGGGCTCTAATTGGTTACTATGGGCTCTAATTGGTTACTATGGGCTCTTATTGGTTGCTATGAGCTGTGATTGGTTGCTATGAGTTCTGATTGTTTGCTATGAGCTCTGATTTGTTGCTAAGGGCAACACAGACTGATAGACAGTTTTCGTACCTAAGGCCTCTATCCTTATTGTTATCCGGAGCCTCATTCCTTATCATTGCCCCTTGTGGCTTCCTCCTATGTCCTTCTTACGTATAGACAATATCTCGTTAAGAACGGTCTTATCTATTTTTTTCCCCTGCAATTTCTAAACCCAAATCCTATTCTTATCAGCTCGTTCAGCATGTACATCAGATACAAACAGGAAAAGATTTATCTGTTTCACCCAACTTAATGAAATCCCCCCCAACCCCACCCTCCCCATTCAAAGTGATGAGGCTTCTGGGTCATGGGCCTTCTTGCCAGTCTGTTGTATCCATTAACAATGCAGAGATCACAATCACAGCAGGTGGCTCGCATGCACTGTTTGGTGGCTTTCAGGCTGCCCTTTAAATAGCCTTGACCTAGGCCATGGCCCGAGCAGCCTCGCCTTTAATGTTATTTCCATGGGAATCCCACCGAAGGTTGTTAATGGTTCTCTAATCTCTGAAGAACAATTGCCAAGAAGCTCGCTGATTGTTTATAAGAAATGGCAATGCAAATGACGCTGGGAGCCGGTGCGAACGAAGGCTCATATCTACAATGTAATCTTCAGCGATTCAATGTAACCTTTTATCTATGGGAGATTCTTTAGATATTTACAACTTATAAGTAAAGTGTATTGCAAAAACAGAGGTAGAACGCAACCCATTAGTGTTTGAACTTTTTTTTATTATTATTATTTTTCTGTTTTCTACCTCCCCACCTATCAGAACTGTAACAGGACCATTTTTTTTTTTTTTGTTGTATTTTTCAATTTTTTGTGGAGTGGAACAATTTGATTTTTTTTTTTAATTGTATCTGTTTATTATTTATTTATTTTGGGGGATAGGTGTTTTTACAGAGTTCATTGCGTGAAACAAAGGAACGACCGGTATTTGTCTGGTTTTTGTGCCGTGCACACAGCTGTGTGTATGGGCTTTTCTCCACAATGAGCATGACATGCACATATTCCATCCAAAAATCGAACGGAAAACACAATGTTTTTCGGGCGGCCGCCGGTTTTTCAAAAAACGTATTTTCCATAGAAGCCCGTTGGGCTCATTTGCAGACCGTTTTTCAGATGGTTTGCAAATCCGTAAACCGTCTGAAAAAACAGCCGCAAACCCTCGCCGTGGGGACATGCCCTTATTCTGCAGGTTGGAAGAGTTCCAATGATAATAAATTTATATAGTTTTACTCATGTTTTGCTAATCTAAAAAAAAAAAAAATTGGAAAAAAAAGTTTCTCCCCATTGCCATTTTGTGAGACCAATAACTTTTCTATTTTTCCTCCTCTACAGCTGTTTCATAGCTAATTTTTCCACGGTGCAAGGCCTATTTTGTATTGCTACCAATTTGGACAGTGTGTGTGTTTTTTTTATCAGCTTTTATTTCATTTCTTTTTTCTAAGAAGCAAGATGAAAAAAAAAAAAAAAACAACTGTCATTGTGGTTTTTTTTATGTTGTTCACCATTCAGGATAAATAACATGATATTGTATTAGTTTGGACTTTTACGGATGCACTAAAACCAATTATTTCAATGAGAAATTGGGAAAGGTTTTTTAAAATTTTTAGTATTTTTTAATATTGTTTAAAACATTTAAAAAAAATGACAGTCATTTTTAATCATCCTAAAGAACTTGAACATGTGGTTACTTGAACAACAGTATATACTGCAGTACTGATGTAGGAGTAACAACATGGAAGGCCCGAAGGTATACATTCAGCACGGGCTGACATGACAACCAAGCAGTACTCCGCCATCATGTCGTGGGGGCCAATCAGGAGTTCCAACAGACCGTGGCCCCATTTTCTGATTATTAATCGTCAAACACTGCAGCCATTTTTCACCTTCCTGACAGAGCCCCTTTTTTTAAAATCTGATGTGTCACTTTATGTGAGAATAATTTTTTGATACTTTTGCCTCTCCATGAGAGTCAGAGATGTTTTCTCGTGACAAATTGTGCTTTAAGTTAGTAAGAAATTTTGGTCCATACAATCCTTGTTTGTTTGTGAAAAATATCCAAATATCATGACAATTTTTAAAAGTTCAAACATTTCTGCGGGTAATTTAGGAAGTTTATTAACCCATTAGGTGTTTCACAGAAATTAAAGCAAAGTAGAGGTGAAATTTCAATTTGTATTTATTCTTTACTGGAACATAGTGGGTAATAACAGGAAAATGCAACTCAATGTCCATTCCCCAAATTCTGCTGTTTTTGGAGATATCGCATATATGGCTTCAGTGCGCTATTTGGCTCACCCACAAGCCTCAGAATAGGAGGAGCACCTACTAGACTTTAGGGTCTCATTTTCATTACAAGTTTCTTTAGACGCCATTTCAGGTTTGCGGACACCCTAAGGTGCTAAAATTTAATAAACACCCCTAAAAAACAAACATATTGGAAACTACACCGATTAAAGAATATATCCAGGAGTGCAGTGAGTACATCGACCCCACAGGTGTTTCACAAATTTCTTTAACATTAGGCAGTGAAACTGAAAAAATTATTTTCTTTCAAATAATCTGTAATTTTAGCTGAAAATGTTTAATTTTTACAAGGAATCCTGGAAAAAATCCTATAATTTGTTATGCAATTTCTTCCAAATTTGATAATACCCTATATGTGGGTGTAAACTGCTGTTCATGCGCATGGCAGGGCGTACAAGGGAGGGAGCGCTATTTGGGTTTTGAATCATGGATTTTGTTGGGTGTCACATTTTCAAAAACCCCAAAGCACTAGAAGTGGCGAAACCTTTTAGAAGTTGACCCATTTTGGATTCAACACCCCTCATGGATCTCATATTAGGGTGTATTATGCCCTTCGGGTGCACAGGTGTTTCACAGTTTTTTTAATATTGGGCCATGAAAATGGGGGTAAAAAACGCAGTTCTGCTGTTTTTGTTTGGGTTTCAGTTTTACAAAATTCGCCGTACGGGATAAATGACAGGATAACTTTACTATGGGGGTCGGTACAATTACATAAATTCCATATAGTTTTTTGTGTTTTATTACTGTTACACAATAGAAATATGTTTATAAAAAATTTAGTTTTTATGTCGTAATAGTCTGACAGCTTTACAGACAAGTTTTTTTATTTGTCTGTATATGGAACTTATTAAGGCTCGTTTATTGCGGGACGAGTTGAGGTTTTTATTGGTATCATTATGGGGTTCATATGACGCTTTGATCACTTTTCATTAAGGTTTTTTGTGAGGAGTTTTGAGTAAAATACAGCAATCCTGGTAGTGTTTTTCCTTTTTATATTTTACAGAGGTCAATGTATGGTATAAATGACATGCTAGCTGTGCTCAACAGGTCAATACGATTACAGCGATGCCCAATATGTATTTTTTTTGTTTTACTGCTTTTACACAATAAAAACACTTTTATTCAAAAAGGAAAGCACGTGAGAGCCATAACTTTTTTAGTTTTCTTTGCACTGAGCTGTGTAGTGGCTGTTTTTTGCGGGATGAGTTAATGTTTTTATTGGTATAAATTTTGGGGGAATAAGGCTTTTATATCGCTTTTAAATCCATTTTTTGGAAGGCAGAGTGAAGAAGATACGGCAAACCTAGTAGTTTTTTTTTCATTTTTATTTTTAACAGCACTCACCATGCAGTATCCATGACAAGTTAGTTTTACTCTCTGGACCAATACGATTACAGTGATACCCAGTATCTATCTATCTATCTATCTATCTATCTATCTATCTATCTATCTATCTATCTATATTTATATATTTATATTTATGTTGAATCGCTTTAAAAAAAGGGTTTTAATTGTGTGAAATAATATTTATGCATCACTGTTTTCTGATAGCCATAACTTTTTTTTTTGCCATATACAGAGCTGTGTTTTTGCGGGATGAACTGGTGTTTTCATTGGTGCCACTTTGGCATTTGACTTTTTTTGACTTTTTGATTGCTTTTTAGTCCATTTCATGTGCTGTGAGATGAATGAAAATTCTGGGACAGTTTTTTTGAGAGCCCACATGATATCCGGGACGTGCTTGTACACCCATTTGCGGGAAGTCATTTCCCGCTGGGACACACAGGTACATCCAATGTCAGGAAGGGGTGAAGATCCTGTGATCAAGTTTACCACGGCAAGTTAAGGGTTAAGTGTCTGGAATCAGAGCTATCACTGATTCCCTCCACTACTGGCAGGCCTGGATTGTAATTGACATCCAGCTCCTACTGTGTATGGGGCAGTCTTATCAAGTGAGCCCGCTCCATACTCTCTTGCTTCCAGGACATATTGGTGCACTGAGGTTTAAATGCAAAATCTGTAGCAGGGTCCCCACTTAGCTATACCATTTTAAATACTATTGTCTTCCTACACAGCAGAGGGATCACTAGGAACCAGGGCCTGAGTTCAAGGTTTGACTGTTACCCCCCTTAAACCCTATAGCTATGCTCCTGTGTGTGTATATATATATGTACGTTAGATATTCACTATCCTTTCATTTTCTATTCATTGAGATTCTGGGGGTGAAAATATGCAAGTCTGAATGTACGCAATCTCATCTGCTAGAATCATTAACATTGCTCCAGAGGTGTTACATTTCTGGTAAATTTCTATTGCTGTAAATTCTGTGCACATCACTGGAAAGAACTCAACTTGTCAGCAACAATTTATAAAGAGATGCCTGAAAAGTAAAATTGCTAAAACAGCAACAAGGCTGCACTGAAGCAAATGAGGGCATTTTTAGTGAGATGTTTTCCTTTACGGTAGTCAACGCTTTAAATAAGCATCTCAGCCACCCCTGAAAATAGGCTGATCACACGGCGTCCTGCTGCATGGCCCCCAATAATTTGCTGCAGTGTAACGACGCTGGTTGGCAAAACTTATATCAGAAATAAATGCAAAACAGCAGTCACATGCAAGTAATTCAACAGGCTCTAATAATTGGGAATAGCTAGTTACCAAAACAGGACTGAATGCAACAAGCTCACAAGACACAAATCCCCAGCTACCAGTATACACAGCAACCAGCCACAATGTGAATTTCAGCTTTCCAGAGGGCTAGCAGTCAACCACTCCCTAATAATCAAGCTCATTTGTGTGGATGGTCAGCTGAGTCCAGAGAGTTATTTGAGGCAGTTAAATAGCAACAGAAGATGAAGTGGCTGGAGAACTCCTGCCATTTGTGACATGCAACAGGTAAGATAACCAAGCAATAAGAGTATAACTGTCCTGTAACGCCCCAAGATGAGAAGTTGAAGATAATATGGTGTCATTCCCATTCATGGACTATCTTTACTGGTGTCTCACTTTCATCAAAGTAGTTTCAATATGTTTTTTAGACCAAAGGGTAAAAACTTAATAGTTTATAGTTATTCATAAAGTTTTACTTTGGGTGGAAATACTAAATAATGGATATTCCTACCAAAGACTTTGATGGCATATCGATACAACGCATCATCAAAGTCTGGCAGGTGCACCTACACCTATCTTAGGAACAAGTCCGCAAAATTGTCGACTCAGAATGATGAGCTGGCACAACTTTTCATTCTATTCTATGGAAGTTCTGAGTGCGGCCGAATATACCGCTTTACTATATTGGGAACTCCCATAGAATAGAATGAAGAGTCATGTGTAAGTGCAAGCCGCTCTCTATTCTGAGCAAAAACATTCCTGAGATGCGGTACCCAGAGGTGGGACACCGGGGGCCACATGTATGAAAACTGATTAGGTCTAAAACTCACTTTGTTGCCCGTAGGTTACTATGGGCAAAAAAGTGAGTTTTAGACCTAGACATTTTCATACATGTGGCCCAGGATGTTTAATTGATCCTGCCAATAATGGCTGATTCAGCCCTCAAGTGTATGGGAACCTTAAAGGGGTTGTCTTGCTACAAAGAATAGCTTTCAAATTGTAGGGAACACAAAATAAAGACATTTTCCAAATATATTGCTTTGTTCTTCTGTTTTCCCTAAGGAGATACAAGTGAATTTATGACCTCCCTGGCTATTTCAGTTCCCTCAGTAACTGACCTGTAAACAATTCTCCCCCTGCTGTTTGTTCAATGAGATAACAGTGAGTGAGTCATCACACAGGTGGAGGCAGTGTCCTGTGCTGCTCAGCAGTAAAAAGCTTGATTTATGTAAAATAAACAGCACTGTAATTAGGGCTTTTGTTTTGGGGATCAGCAGGGGCGTTGCTAGGCTGGTTTATTCGGGGCACAAGCCCCGAATGAAACAGCCTGTGCCCCGAACCTCTTACTTACCAGCTGTCCTGGAAGGTCCGAGAGCCTCCCGCAAATAGGGGAAGTTTCTTGGACCCAGCGACAGCTGGTAAATCTCCTGCAGCCGAGCGGCTCCCCGGGGCTCTTTAAACAGGAGCAGCGCACTGCCCGACGTCACTGAAAGCAGGGGCCGCCCGCCTGGCAGCTGCACTGTGTGATTGATGGGTGAGGGGCCGGGGAGCAGGCAGCAAAACTATTTGTCCCATGCAGGCTTCCTCCTTCCCCCCTCCCCTCTGTACAATGCTAGAGCCCCGTAGAGGAGAGGCTGGAGGGAGAGGAGAGGCTGGAGGGAGGGAGTGACCCACGAGAAGCCCTCTCATCACTGCCGGCCAGCAGCTATGTCACCATGTGCAGTGGACAACATAAAGCAATGGTTCAGGTGAGAGAGGATATAAGAGTCCTGCAGGCTGCTGGACATCAGAGGATTTTACCTGCTTTCTCACAGTTTTCCTGCCTCCTGCTGTGGTGTCCCCTCTGTGCTCTCCATAGAGAAATTCCCCAATATACAGTGCAGAGTTTTCCTGCAGGGTAGGGTGACCCCTCCACCATATACAGAGAGCAGGCAGGTCTTTATTCTTTTAGTTTTGGGTCACACTGTGCTGTGGCCCCTTTTGGGACCTGTGTTGGGATATGTGAAAATATGGGAAAAACACATCCCAACAGATCCCACAATGTGTCCATAGGGGACAACAGCACAAACATGGTCACTTTTGGATTGTGTGTGTTCTGTTTTGTAAATGCTTTCTGTGCTGGACACAACAGTGCGGTCAGTAGCGCTATTTAGTCCAGGTCAGAAAGCTTTTCTTACTTTGCCTTGTGAGAGCCTTTTTCTGGAACGAGTTGTATTTTTGATGGTACCACAGAATGCACCGTATGTACATCAAATACAAATTCTTTGTGAGTTGGAGTTAGGAAAAAACACAACTGTGCAATTTTTTAGGAGTTTTAATTGTTCTGGAGTTCATTGTGTGATATAAATGACATATTATCTATATTCTGCAGGTCAGAACAATTTTTGTGATAAAATATATGTCTACTTTAGGCCTGATGTGAAAGCCAGAGGGATCTGTTCACTGCAGACACCCACGGCACCCAATGGATCCTATTCATTACAGTGGGTCCGTCAGGTTTCTGCTGTGGTGTCTGTAGTTGAGAAGGAAGAAATAGTTGCTGTGGATTTTTTCTGTCTCAACAACAAACACCAGGCAGAGATCTGATGGATCCACAGCAAAAAACCTGACACAGATGTGAACCAGGCCCTACAGGGGGGTCTCAAAACTACTTGTAATTTATCAGTCCATGAAGGGAGGATTTAAAAATAAAATATTTACCTTGTGAACCCACTAATTCAAGTGACACAGCAGGTCCTTGTGCAGCCAATTGCAGGCCATGGTAGTGACCTGTAATTGGCTGCACATGGTCTGCAAATTCACAGTGAGCTAATGTGGATGTGAATGTTCCCCTTCTATTTTATGATATGTATACGTTCTTTTAGATTCTTTTTTCAACAGTTATTGAAATAGGCATACACCTAGTGACAGGGATATAAGTTTCTCTGTAAAAATCCATGCTACAGCTCACAATGGGGCATGAAAAATGCCGTGTGAACCCAGCCCTACAGAGCAAAACATAACACAGAGGGCCCGGGCACTGTATGTTTTGGGACCCTAGCTACGCCCCTGGGGATCAGATAAGAAGTCCTGTTAGTATTTTGAGAAGCTAATCTGATCTAATTAGCATCTGAAAGCACAGCATGGCACAGAGCTGTACAAGCACAGAGCTTATGCAAATAAGTCAGTCTGAACCAGGAAGTGGCAGAGTATTTCATTCATGCATTCTCTGAAACTCTGAAGGGAGACAACTCCTTTAAATCTTTCCAGATTTTTCACATATTTACCAAAGAAGGTGGCTAAAAACATATCAGGAATCATCTGAAAGGAAATCTGATAGAATACCTGTGTTCTTGAATAAGAAGATTGTGGCTTTGTTACTTAGAGGGAAGAGGGGCTTCTTTTGACTCTGGATAGTAAGGGTTGTCTACACTGTATTGGACAAAAAAACGACCTGTAAACCAAATCCTAAAAAAATTTCATAAAACTAAGTTTTTTTGTCCACTGCCTGCCAGCAGCTGCTGAAACAATGCACGTTTTTGGCACGTTTTTTGTTATTTTTGCACATTTTTTGACACGTTTTTGTGGTGTTGTCACTTTTTTTGCAGAAATGCACAGCATACAGCTATGTTTCCACTGCATACAAAAACATCAGATTTTTCAGCGTTTTTCATTTCCAAAAACGCTGAAAAAATGACTGAAAAGAAGCCCCATAGACTTTAATAGCAAAATAGTAGTGAAACATGTTGCAAAAAACGACTGAGCAGGTCAGAAAATTTACTATTGGAGTCTATGTGAAGCGCTGGACATTTTTTACCGTGTTTTTGGCACGTTTTTTTGCAGAAATTCATAGCAAATACAATTTTTTTTTTTCTGCACAAACAAAAAGTGCCAAAAAATGCCACCAAGACATGCAAAAAAAACGCAAAATGTGCAAAAAAAAAGTTTTTTTTTTCTGTAACTTTTGACAGTCAGTGGACGTTTTATGAAAGTTTGTAGGATTTGGCTTTCAGGTCATTTTTTGTCCGCTGCATGAAGAGACAGCCTCAGATTTGCTATGTATTTCTGCGAAAAAATTGCCAAAAAACGCACCAAAAAATGTCCGTAGACTCCAAAAGCAAATTTTCTGCTCTGTTGTTTTTTGCAACATGCTTAAAAAAAAAAATGACCTGCAAATAAAATGAGCAGAAAAAAGATGTTCTGTGGAGACAACAGGAGGTTTTTACTATGGAGTCTATGGAAGACAGCAGGACATTCTTACTATAGAGTCTATGGAGACAGCAGGACATTCTTACTATAGAGTCTATGGAGACAGCAGGACGTTCTTACTATATAGGATATGGGAGACAGCGGGACTTACTTACTATATAGTCTATGGGAGACAGCGGGAGGTTCTTACTATAGAGGCTATGGGAGACAGCAGGACGTTCTTACTATAGAGTCTATGGGAGACAGCAGGACGTTCTTACTATAGAGTCTATGGGAGACAGCAGGACATTCTTACTATAGAGTCTATGGGAGACAGCAGGACGTTCTTAATATAGAGTCTATGGAGACAGCGGACGTTCTTTACTATAGAGTATGGGAGACAGCGGGACGTTCTTACTATAGAGTCTATGGGAGACAGCAGGACGTTCTCACTATAGAGTCTATGGGAGACAGCAGGACATTCTTACTATAGAGTCTATGGGAGACAGCAGGACATTCTTACTATAGAGTCTATGGGAGACAGCGGGACGTTCTTACTATAGAGTCTATGGGAGACAGCGGGAAGTTCTTACTATTAGTCTAGGGAGACAGCGGGACGTTCTTACTATACAGTCTAGCAGGACGTTCTTACTATAGAGTCTATGGGAGACAGCGGGAGGTTCTTACTATAGAGTCTATGGGAGACAGCAGGACATTCTTACTATAGAGTCTATGGAGACATGTGGACGTTCTTACTATAGAGTCTATGGGAAGACAGCAGGACGTTCTACTATAGAGTCTATGGGAGACAGCTGGAGTTCTTACTATAGAGTCTGGAGAGATAGCGGGACTTCTTACTATAGAGTCATGGGAGACAACAAAAAGACCCTAGGCAGCGCCTATCATCTATCTATACCAAAATCCCCTATT